>CM070838.1:1485117-1570117 GCA_036326025.1 Chrosomus eos | reverse complement strand
ATAACTAATGATTTTTTACAATGGAAAAGAATGCTTTAGCTTAAGTTCTGCCAGTAAGATACCTCATACTTACCGGGGGTCGGGGGTCGGGAGGTATGAAAAAAAACAGATTGCGTTACCCTCGGATTGTGAGCTACGCAACAGAACTTTATAACACAATACTTGCTTGCTGGGCGGTTAATAAACTGTGTCACGTCATTTTGCCTCCCCAGTCTTTCTGGTTGAAATTAATAAACACTGAATTTACTTAAGCAGGAAGTACAGCCAAGACTAACTTTGTTGCATTATTTTCCTGTAATCTCTGTAAAGCTGCTTTGAAACAATCTGTATTGTAAAAAGCACCGTAGAAATAAAGGTGACTTGAAATAATTTTGTCAGATAAATACATTCATTAAGTTTAGTGTTTTGTTCTCCCTCATATATAAAAAAAATATAAATATAAAAATATTTTCCTCATAATTTGATGGTTTAAGCAAATTTGTAGGGTCATTTAAAAAAAACAAAAAAACCCTGCACATCACGTTTGGCCACCACTGTATATTTGGTGTGGTCAGTGTCACAATAGTGCTATTCAAGAGCCTGCTAACTGTGGACTGAAGGGCCCGAGTCATCACAGGTGCACTGATGAATTCCAGTCGCCAAAAATATAAATAATACTTTAATTTCATTGCTATAAAACTTTTTTAAAGATAAGTTACAAAAAGAATACCTTGATTAAACATTTTTTATCGTTTGATCAACTCATTTTACTACAATACATCATATTTTCATTGAAAAGTGCATGGCCTAATCTCTTTGCTGCCATCTTGTTACTCCTAACTAGGTTAGGAGACCTCTCCAGGGCCCGTATGTATAAAGCCACTCAGAGTAAAATTTTAGTCTCAAGTCTGTCAAAATTCTAAGAATTACATAATTTTACTCTTATTCCTAAACTTAAGATAAGTAAGTGTGATAAAGGTTCCTAAGTGTTAAGACTTGGTCTCAGCTCCTAAATTATTTAAGAGAGCTGGAGAGGTCTCCTAACCTAGTTAGGAGTAACAAGATGGCAGCAGAGAGATTAGGCCATGCACTTTTCAACGAAAATATGATGTATTGTAGTAAAATGAGTTGATCAAACGATAAAAGGTTTAATCACCAAGGTATTCTTTTTGTAACTTGCCTTTAAAAAAGTTTTATAGCAATGAAATTAAAGTATTATTTATATTTTTGGCGACTGGAATTCAGCAGTGCACCTGTGATGACCCGGGCCCTTCAGTCCACAGTTAGTAGGCTCTTGAATAGCACTATAGTGACACTGACCACACCAAACATACAGCGGTGGCCAAAAGTGATGTGCAGAGTTTTTTTAATGATCCTACAAGTTTGCTTAAACCAAATAATGAGGAAAATATTTTTACATTTATATTTTTAAATATTTTTAAATATGAGGGAAGAACAAAACACTAAACTTAGTGAATGTTATTTCAAGTCACCTTTATTTCTACGGTGCTTTTTACAATACAGATTGTTTCAAAGCAGCTTTACAGAGATTACAGGAAAATAATGCAAGAAAGTTAGTCTTGGCTGTACAGCAGCTCTAGAAGAAAATAGTGTCATTGTCCTGCTTAAGTAAATTCAGTGTTTATTAATTTCAACTTGAAAGAATCGGGAGGCAAAATGACGTGACAATGTTTATTAACCGCCCAGCAAGCAAGTATTGTGTTATAAAGTTCTGTTGCGTAGCTCGCAATCCGAGGGTAACGCAATCTGTGTTTACTGCCTGAAGACGCAGGCGGAGCGCAGCCGACCCCAGGAGCCCGATCTCATGAAAGTGCGTATCAATACCACGAATGTTATTTCTCGCGCCATTCATACGCCAAAAACAGTTTTTGCACAGTTTTAGGCTTTCTGGGGTCATTACTAGCATCATGTTGATATTTTACAAAGAAATATAATTAGATGTTTATTTGATATCATCATTTATCAGTAAAATTACAAAGAAAGCTGTAAGGAATGTCAGAAATTTTCCCATTTCAAAAAATCACTAGTTATCTATCTAGTTCATTTATCTCTACAGCCGCTCTGGTGAAAACAGTGATGTCATCATCCAGCTCAGTTCAGTTCTCATATAATGGTGTCAATGCAGGCAGATCAATATTATTTTTTAAAATATTTAGTGACAAATAAGGGCAAACTACAGCTACAGGTTTTAGAAAAACTAAAAAGCTCACAGGAGAAAAAAACATACATTGTCTGCAACATAATCATTTCTTAATATTTCATTATCCTCTCTTGTTTTTTCACCTGTTCATAATTTATTTGTATGAAAGCCTGGCTAAAAATTATATCTGTACAATTTGGAATGTTTCATTGTGTTATCACAAATAAACAATTGACTCCAGGCACAACTACACAATACGCTTACAAAATATTTAACACATTTTTAATACTATTTGAATAAAGGGTGAATCTGACAATTTTCCTTCAATACTAATTTGTGATAATTTTCCACAATGCAAAGCAATTAAAAAATACATTTAAATATTAAAGTTTCAGTGTCTTAATTAAATTATTTTGTTATAATTACATTAAATTATGGTGTCATGCTGCAGTGACCTCACCCTTGCAGGCTCACTATTGGCTGATTCAGAGGTTCAGGGCGGCCATTTTGGGTTAACATCATTGTAGTCCTTAGTTTGCAGCACTTAAGTGCTACTTCAGTCAGCACTTAAGAATCAGTCTTATACTTTACTGAAAGTTGCTTTTAGCTGCTTTTTAAAAGTATCTTACTCTTAGAGAAGTCCTACTTTTTACTAAGTATTTTTTTACACTTAAGTCAAAGCTTAAGACTATTCTTAAGAGCATTTCTTAGAAGTTTTATACATACCGGCCCAGCTCTCTTAAATAATTTAGGAGCTGAGACCAAGTCTTAACACTTAGGAACCTTTATGAATCACACTTACTCTTAAGTTTAGGAATAAGAGTAAAATTATGTAATTCTTAGAATTTTGACAGACTTGAGACTAAAATTTTTAGTCGGCCCTGGGGCCGTATTCACAAAGAATTTTAAGGCTAAAAGTAGCTCCAAACTGGCGAATTTAGGAGCAACTCCTAAAAATAATGGGCGTGTCACTCCTAACTTTAGGACTCCTAATTTTTTTCACTAAGAGTAATTCACGAAGCATTTTAGCCCTAAAAGTAGCACCTTAAAAGAAGTCGAGAGGACTCCTAACTCACTAAGACCTATTCACAGAGGATTGTAGCGCACATCACCGCCTCTCGCAGTCGTCCGGGGTCCGCGACATAAGCGGGAATGCTGCATTGATCTGCAAGCAAATCCTCTCCCATTCTCACGCTTAGTTTTACTTGACATCCCAGTGCCGAATTTCCTTTTTATTATGTTTTTTTTTTCAGCACCAACTGTGCCAACAGCAGTAACTGATCCTGCGTCCAGTTGGGCTTTCTTTTCCGTTTTGGCGAGTTCATAATCCACCGTCATTCAACTATTACATTACTTCAATAGCAGCAACATTTCCTTGCTTTAAGTAGTCTATTTAGGCTAATAGGATGTCAATTAACCAAGCAAGTGTTAATGCAAGTGTCGTTTTTTCATTATTAGGCAAGTGGCGGTTTTCATTGGGGCATTGGCTGATTTCTGCGTCGGACCTATGCCGGAGCCTCTACGCTATACACTACGCATTGGTTTTCATTTATACTTCTGCGTCGTTGTCCGCGTTGACGCGCAATTACACATGCAGAGAGAGCATGTGAAACCAGAGGGAGGGGTTCTAGCAGGCCAATCACAGCGCTTGCGTTCGCGCAGAATTGACGCGTTGTTACATTTTTGGAGAGGTGCATGTCAGGGTACGCCGGAGGGTACGCGCGCTACGCACAGCCTACGCTGTAGCTACGGCGTAAGTTCGACGCAGAAGTATAAATTGGGCTTTAGGCTACCTTAATTTAATTTAATTTAATTCACGACTTTTCTCTCTCTGTCTGCCTTTTTAGAATTACACTTCACTGGGGCCTGCACAAACATGTCATTATATATGCATTTCAATGACATTACTATTATTATTTTGTGTAGGACACAGACATATTTAGATGTCATAATTCCATGATTTGTTGCATCTGTGTTATGTTCCGCATGATGGCCCTTGTCATCTAACAACCAATCACCGTGATCATTGCGAAGAAGCTCGTGCATGAGTAATGACGTCATCCATAGCAACGAAGACTCACTCTTAGGGTGTACTCACACTAGGCACGGTTGCCATGAACCGGGCCCGAGTACGATTGTCCCCCTCCCCCACTCCCCCTCTGGCCTGTACTCACACAGAGGGTTTCAGCATTCGTGCCGGAGCACGCTTACGTCATTATGGTGCGACGGTTTCGGGATAAACAAGAAGAGCGGCGCTCTCAAAACACAATGGAGTCCATCGCTGTTCCGTGCTCCAGCACGGTTAGCGCCCACACTGCATGCGAACCGCGCCCGAGTCTAACTGAACCGTGCTCTGGCCCACCTCTTCCAAGCGGGCCAGGGCCGTCTAATCGAGCCGCGCCCGGGCACGGTTCGCATCACTCACATTAGTCAAACGAACCGCGCTTTGATGGTCAAACGCACTCGGGCACGGTTCAAACTGCTAGTGTGAGTACACCCTTAGTTTAGGAGTTGTCATTTTTCCTTACTAAGAGTAGGTCTGAAAGGCGTTGTGAATAACTTCTAAGAGAAAAATCCTAGCTAAAATATTTTAGTGCGATATAGGAGTACTCCTAGTGGTAAGATAAAATTCTTTGTGAATACGGCCCCTGACCCTGATCACCCTGTCGGGTTTATTCTGAGATAATAACCGGCTGGATGTACGTTATCTCTTAACACAAACGAAGTGTGTGACGTAACGGGGTGTTGGGTGTGTGTGTGTTTAAGGCGTTTGACATGCAGCGGGATCTTCAGATCACCCCACGGCGTCTGGAATACACTCGCGAGAAGGAGGGCGAGCTCTTCTCCTCCCTCATGGCCATCGCCAACCGCAAGCAGGAGGAGATGAAGGAGATGATCGTGGAGACGCTGGAGAGCATGAAGGAGCAGCTCCTGGAGGACGCCGCCAACCTGGAGTTCACAGGTCACATCTCTACAGTCTCACATCTCTACACATCTCTACAGTCTCACATCTCTACACATCTCTACAGTCTCACATCTCTCACATCTCTACACATCTCTACACTCTCTACACACTCTACAGTCTCAATTCTACACATCTCTACAGTCTCGCATCTCTACACATCTCTTCAGTCTCTCTCAGCTCTACACATCTCTACAGTCTCACATCTCTACACATCTCCACACATCTCCACACATCTCTACACATCTCTACACATCTCCACACATCTCTACAGTCTCACATCTCTACACATCTCTACACATCTCTACACATCTCTACAGTCTCACATCTCTACACATCTCTACAGTCTCACATCTCTACACATCTCTACAGTCTCGCATCTCTACACATCTCTTCAGTCTCTCTCAGCTCTACACATCTCTACAGTCTCACATCTCTACACATCTCTACACATCTCCACACATCTCTACACATCTCTACACATCTCTACACATCTCCACACATCTCTACAGTCTCACATCTCTACACATCTCTACACATCTCCACACATCTCTACAGTCTCACAATCTCTACACATCTCTACAGTCTCACATCTCTACACATCTCTACACATCTCTACAGTCTCACATCTCTACACATCTCTACAGTCTCACATCTCTACACATCTCTACACATCTCCACACATCTCTACAGTCTCACATCTCTACACATCTCTACAGTCTCACATCTCTACACATCTCTACAGTCTCACATCTCTACACATCTCTACAGTCTCGCATCTCTACAGTCTCGTATCTCTACACATCTCTACAGTCTCGCATCTCTACAGTCTCTCTCAGCTCTACACATCTCTACAGTCTCGCATCTCTACAGTCTCTCATCTCTACAGTCTCTCTCAGCTCTACACATCTCTACAGTCTCGTATCTCTACACATCTCTACAGTCTCTCATCTCTACAGTCTCTCTCAGCTCTACACATCTCTACAGTCTCGCATCTCTACAGTCTCGTATCTCTACACATCTCTACAGTCTCGCATCTCTACAGTCTCTCTCAGCTCTACACATCTCTACAGTCTCACATCTCTACAGTCTCGCATCTCTACACATCTCTACAGTCTCGCATCTCTACAGTCTCTCTCAGCTCTACACATCTCTACAGTCTCGCATCTCTACAGTCTCGTATCTCTACACATCTCTACAGTCTCGCATCTCTACAGTCTCTCTCAGCTCTACACATCTCTACAGTCTCACATCTCTACAGTCTCGCATCTCTACACATCTCTACAGTCTCGCATCTCTACAGTCTCTCTCAGCTCTACACATCTCTACAGTCTCACATCTCTACACATCTCTACAGTCTTTCATCTCTACACATCTCTACAGTCTCGCATCTCTACAGTCTCGCATCTCTACACATCTCTACAGTCTCGCATCTCTACACATCTCTACACATCTCTACAGTCTCTCATCTCTACACATCTCTACAGTCTCATCTCTACACATCTCTACACATCTCTACAGTCTCTCATCTCTACACATCTCTACAGTCTCACATCTCTACACATCTCTACAGTCTCACATCTCTACACATCTCTACAGTCTCGCATCTCTACACATCTCTTCAGTCTCTCTCAGCTCTACACATCTCTACAGTCTCACATCTCTACACATCTCTACACATCTCCACACATCTCTACACATCTCTACACATCTCCACACATCTCTACAGTCTCACATCTCTACACATCTCTACACATCTCCACACATCTCTACAGTCTCACATCTCTACACATCTCTACAGTCTCACATCTCTACACATCTCTACAGTCTCGCATCTCTACACATCTCTTCAGTCTCTCTCAGCTCTACACATCTCTACAGTCTCACATCTCTACACATCTCTACACATCTCCACACATCTCTACACATCTCTACACATCTCCACACATCTCTACAGTCTCACATCTCTACACATCTCTACACATCTCCACACATCTCTACAGTCTCACATCTCTACACATCTCTACAGTCTCACATCTCTACACATCTCTACACATCTCTACAGTCTCACATCTCTACACATCTCTACAGTCTCACATCTCTACACATCTCTACACATCTCCACACATCTCTACAGTCTCACATCTCTACACATCTCTACAGTCTCACATCTCTACACATCTCTACAGTCTCACATCTCTACACATCTCTACAGTCTCGCATCTCTACAGTCTCGTATCTTTACACATCTCTAGTCTCGCATCTCTACAGTCTCTCTCAGCTCTACACATCTCTACAGTCTCGCATCTCTACAGTCTCTCATCTCTACAGTCTCTCTCAGCTCTACACATCTCTACAGTCTCGTACTCTTACACATCTCTACAGTCTCTCATCTCTACAGTCTCTCTCAGCTCTACACATCTCTACAGTCTCGCATCTCTACAGTCTCGTATCTCTACACATCTCTACAGTCTCGCATCTCTACAGTCTCTCTCAGCTCTACACATCTCTACAGTCTCACATCTCTACAGTCTCGCATCTCTACACATCTCTACAGTCTCGCATCTCTACAGTCTCTCTCAGCTCTACACATCTCTACAGTCTCGCATCTCTACAGTCTCGTATCTCTACACATCTCTACAGTCTCGCATCTCTACAGTCTCTCTCAGCTCTACACATCTCTACAGTCTCACATCTCTACAGTCTTGCATCTCTACACATCTCTACAGTCTCGCATCTCTACAGTCTCTCTCAGCTCTACACATCTCTACAGTCTCACATCTCTACACATCTCTACAGTCTTTCATCTCTACACATCTCTACAGTCTCGCATCTCTACAGTCTCGCATCTCTACACATCTCTACAGTCTCGCATCTCTACACATCTCTACACATCTCTACAGTCTCTCATCTCTACACATCTCTACACATCTCTACAGTCTCATCTCTACACATCTCTACACATCTCTACAGTCTCTCATCTCTACTCATCTCTACAGTCTCTCATCTCTACACATCTCTACACATCTCTACAGTCTCTCATCTCTACTCATCTCTACAGTCTCTCATCTCTACACATCTCTACACATCTCTACAGTCTCACATCTCTACACATCTCTAGTCTCTCATCTCTACAGTCTCACATCTCTACACATCTCTACACACCTCTACAGTCTCTCATCTCTACACATCTCTACAGTCTCTCATCTCTACAGTCTCACATCTCTACAGTCTCTCATCTCTACAGTCTCTCTTTCATCTTTACACATCTCTACAGTCTCTCATCTCTACAGTCTCACGTTGACTAGATTTCATGACGCACACACGCAAGGTCTTCCCTCTCTATCGTGCTCTCTCACCTTCACTTTCTCCTCACAATCATGACGTAGATGATCCACAGCTAGATTGATGAGTATAGAAGCACTATGATTACAATGACCTCCGATTGAAGTGTCACAAAAAATCTGAAATTATCGTACATTATGGGATTTTGTTCATTATTGATCGTACATCGTACAGAGGTCAAAATGATCGTACAAATACGATAATTATCGTACATCTGGCAACACTGACGGTGGCCCTAAACGGACAAATGCGTTTCGTCACTATGTTGTTCTTCGTGTAAAGAAGCTGTTAAAGTCAGCAAATAAAACACTGACACAATGATGAACAAGTCACAATAATATTCGCAATAACATCGTTTTACTGAATAATAAAGTAAACATAATTTATTAATTTACCTTTGTAAAAAAAACCTCATTGTTTAACTGGCTACTCTCTGCTGTCTCAGACGGCGACATCACTTCCTGTCGGCCACCGTAACTTCTGTTTGTTGTGATTCACAACCTCACCACTAGATGCGCTAAAACTTACACACTGCATCTTTAACGTTTATGGATTCAGTTTAGTTTGTTTTTGATTCATTTTCATTCTTTCATTGTTAGTTTTAGTTTAATTTTAGTTTTTTAAAGTTAGAAAATCAAATCAAATCAAATTTTTCCATTTCTATGTTGTTTATTGTTTTTTTTATTAGTTTTCACTCTATCATTGTTTATTTTAGTTTTTTATCACTAGAAATACAAAATTACATTTAAAAAGTTTTAAATTATTGTTAATATTGTTTTTTTTCACTCCTTATTTTTAGTGAGTTAATTTAGTTAAATTCATTTTTCTTGTATAATTGTTAGTTATTAACATTGTTAATGTTTTTCCTATTTTTATGTTCCGTTTATTAAGTTAGTTAGTTAATTTGATTCGTGTTCATTCTATCATTGTTAGTTTTAGTTTTCATCATTAGAAAAACAAAACTACATTTAAAAGTTTTAAATCATTTTTCATTTTGTTTTTCTCATTTTATGTTCAGTGTATTGTTTTAGTTTGTTTGATTCGTTTGATTCTATCATCGTTAGTTTTAGTTGAGTTTTAGTTTTTTATCATTAAAAAAAATAATTACTTTTTTTTACAATTTTTAATTGTTAATTTAGTTTTTTTCCCTTTTTTATGTTGTTTATTGTTCATTTAGTTTATTTTTGATTAGTTTTCACTGTTAGTTTTAGATTTAGTTTTTTTATAAATAGAAAAACAAAATTACATTTAAATTTTAATAAAAAAAAGTACATTATTGTTCATTTTAGTTTTTTCTATTTTCATATTTTTTTTCAATTTAGTTTCTTTCAGTTTTAGTTTCAGAGTTTGGCCGATTCTGTTTGTTTTGCTGTTATTTTAGTATTTTAGGGCTGCCGAAGTGAACGACTAACTTTCATGCAGGGTTTACCAGCATTACACTTCACCGTTTAGTTTTATTTCATCATTTCAGCTTCATGTTTAATGTCTGTTAAGGTTGTGGCCATTTCTGCTTATTTTATGTTTGTTTCCAGTTATACAAGTTATCTTCAGTTAACCAAAATGTTGTCATTTAGATTTCATTGAGGGTTTTTGTAACATTTTAGTGACAAATGTCAGGTAAAAGAGTTATTATAGTTTTAAACATTATAGTTTAGTTCATTATGGAGTTTAACAGTTATATTTGATGCTCTGAAACCACTAGAAGGATAAACTTCCCCTTTACTAGCGTGTGTCTATGTGGTCAAACGTGTGTGTGTGTGTGTGTGTGTGTGTGTGTGTGTGTGTGAGGGGGAAATCCACTGATATTGCCCTATTATTGTTTGTTTGGGTTAATCCATTAGTGTTAATGGGTGTCACGTGACTGTCCTGTTACCGTAGCAACACGTCTCATTTCGAAGGCTGTTTCCTCAGGATGTTGCGTTTGTCGGCCGCTGCTTCGTAATACACACGGCATGAGTGTGTTTCTCTGTAAATCCTTACAGCAGATGATTTACAGTAATGTATATGAACACAGTTAGCACTAGCGTTGGGTATCGTTTGAATTTGAACGATTCCGATTCTTTTTATCTAAAGAACACTTACACGAGGAACAAGTATTAGATTCCTGACCCTAATCAGCAATGGTTGATTGACTGGTTTCTCTCTCTACGTGTGTGTGTGTGTGTGTGTGTGTTGTGTGTGTGTGTGTGTGTGTGTGTGTGTCTGTGTGTGTGTGTGTGTGTGTGTGTGTTACAGACATCATCATGACGTCTAACGCAGAGCCCATGAGCTCTAAAGACATCAAGGTGTGTATCAGTCAGATCCAGGACCTGATCGTGATCCGGCTGAACCAGGCGGTGGCCAATAAGCTCACGAGCTCCGTGGATTACCTGCGCGAGAGCTTCGTGGGGACGCTGGAGAGATGCCTGGGCAGCCTGGAGAAGTCCACAGCAGAGCCCTGCACACACAACGTCACCTCCAACCACCTGAAGCAGGTGGTCTCACACACACACACACACACACACACACACACACACACACACACACACACACACACACACACACACACACACACACACACAACGTCACCTCCAACCACCTGAAGCAGGTGGTCTCACACACACACACACACACACACACACACACACACACACACACACCGTCACCTCCATCCATCTGAAGCAGGTGCTCGCACACACACACAAACACACACACACACAACGTCACCTCCAACCACCTGAAGCAGGTGCTCACACACACACACACACACACACACACACACGCACACACACACACACCACACACACACACACACACACACACACACACACACACACACACACACACAACGTTACCTCCAACCACCTGAAGCAGGTGCTCACACACACACACACACACACACACACACACACACACACACACACACACACACACACAACGTTACCTCCAACCACCTGAAGCAGGTGCTCACACACACACACATAAATTATAACATTCCAAGTCAAAATTGTGCGTGCGTGCGTGTGTGTGACTGTACTGATGGATGTTTGTGTGTGTGTGTGTGTGTCGTACAGATCCTGAATGCGGCGTATCACGTGGAGGTGACGTTCCACTCAGGCTCCTCCGTCACACGCCTCTTCTGGGAGCAGATCAAACAGGTATGTTACCCATAATGCCCTACGCTGGCACCGCGTGGCTCAGCCGCTCATTTGTGTGTGTGTGTGTGTGTGTGTGTTTGTGTCCTCAGATCATCCACCGGATCTCGTGGGTCAATCCGCCATCCGTCACGAGCGAGTGGAAGCGTAAGGTCGCGCAGGACGCCATCGAGAGCCTCAGTGCTGCCAAACTGGCCAAGAGCATCTGTTCCCAGTTCAGGACTCGCCTCAACACTGCCATGAGGCATCGTCACTCATTAGACAGTCACCACACTCACACACTCACTCACTCCTCACAATCACTACACATCACATCATCACACCTCACTCACTCACTCACTCACTCACTCACTCACTCACACACACACTCACACTCACTCACACTCACTCACTCACTCTCACTCACTCACATCACACTCATCACTCACTCACCACTCACTCACTCACTCACTCCACTCACTCACATCACTCTCACACTCACTCACTCATCTCACTCACTCACTCACCTCACTCACCACCTCACTCTCACTCATCCTCACTCTCACTCCTCACACTCATCACACTCTCACTCACTCACTCACTCACTCACTCACTCACTCACTCACTCACTCACTCACTCTCATCACACTCCTCACTCTCATCTCACTCACTCACTCACTCACTCTCTCATCACTCCACTCTCACTCACTCACTCTACTCACTCACTCTACTCACACTCTCACTCTCTCATCACTCACCTCCCCTCCTCACTCACTCCTCACTCACTCTCTCACCTCACCTCACTCTCACTCACCTCACTCACTCTCTCACTCACTCACATCTCACTCACTCCTCTCACTCTCTCTACTCATCTCACTCACTCACTCACTCACCTCTCACTCACTCACTCCTACACTCTCTCACTCACTCCACTCCACCTCTCATCACTCACTCACTCCACTCACTCACTCATCTCACTCTCCACTCACATCCACCTTCACTCTCTCACTCACTCTCTCACTCACTCACTCACTCTCACTCTCACTCACTCACTCTCTCACTCACTCCTCACTCACTCACCTCACTCTCTCACTCACTCACTCCTCACTCACATCACTCACTCACTCACTGACTCACTTTACAATCATACATACAATCACTCACTACATCACTCATCACTCAATGCTGTGTCCAACTGAGTCACAATATATTTTTTTTTTAAATAACATTGTATAAATGTGTGTGTGTGTGTGCGCAGCTGGAGAGGTCACACGGCGTCTGAGCCACTGAAGACCTGTGGCTGCGGGTCAGGAAGGATCACGCGCCGCGACTCGCTCGACTGTCGCTGGAGAGCCGATCGCTGCGAGACATTCTGCTGCACGGTGAGACCCGATCAGTGTGTGTGTGTGTGTGTGTGTGTGTGTGATCTCCGTCTGACTCCACTGTCTCCTCAGGAAAGCCCAAGCTGGGCCGTGAGCTGGGTCGAGGTCAGTACGGTGTGGTGTATCTGTGTGACAACTGGGCCGGACGTCACCCGTGTGCGCTGAAGTCTGTGGTTCCTCCTGACGACAAGCACTGGAACGACCTCGCGCTGGAGTTTCACTACACACGGTAACAGCACTGGAGACACACACACAGACACACACACACACACACACACACACACACACACACACACTGCTGCACTGGAGACACACACACACACACACACACACACACACACACACACACACACACACACTGCTGCACTGGAGACACACACACACACACACTGCTGCACTGGAGACACACACACACACACACACACACACACTGCTGCACTGGAGACACACACACACACACACACACACACACACACACACTGCTGCACTGGACACACACACACACACACACACACACACACACTCTGCTGCACTGGAGACACACACACACACACACACACACACACACACACTGCTGCACTGGAGACACACACACACACACACACACACACACACACTGCTGCACTGGAGACACACACACACACTGCTGCACTGGAGACACACACACACACACACACACACACTGCTGCACTGGAGACACACACACACACACACACACACACTGCTGCACTGGAGACACACACACACACACACACACACACACACACACACACACACACACTGCTGCACTGGAGACACACACACACACACACACACACACACACTGCTGCACTGGAGACACACACACACACACACATTGAAACGCTCACAAAGGTATCAATAAGAGGAATCTCAATTTTTATTTAATAACAAGTATCTGATTCCTGAAGTCAAGTATTCTGGAATAGATTTTTGATTCCCAATCCTACACAGTAGTTTATGTTGGTGTTATTGTTGAATGAATCCTCATATTTCTGATGTCTGTCAGGTCTCTGCCTAAACACGAGCGGCTGGTGAATCTTCATGGGTCGGTTATCGATCACTCGTATGGCGGCGGCTCCAGTATCGCCGTTCTGCTGATCATGGAGCGACTGCACAGAGATCTCTACACGGGCCTAAAGGTACCGGCACACACCTGTCTGTCTGTCTGTCTGTCTGTCTGTCTGTCTGTCTCTGACTGTGGTTCTGTCTGTCTCTGACTGTGGTTCTGTCTGTCTGTGGTTCTGTCTGTCTGTGGTTCTGTCTGTCTGTAGTTCTGTCTGTCTGTCTGTCTGTCTGTCTGGTTCTGTCTGTCTGACTGTGGTTCTGTCTGTCTGTGGTTCTGTCTGTCTGTGGTTCTGTCTGTCTGTAGTTCTGTCTGTCTGTCTGTCTGTCTGTCTGGTTCTGTCTGTCTGTCTGTGGTTCTGTCTGACTGTGGTTCTGTCTGTCTGTGGTTCTGTCTGTCTGTCTGGGTTCAGTCTGTATGTCTGTGGTTCTGTCTGTCCGTCTGTGGTTCTGTCTGTCCGTCTGTGGTTCTGTCTGTCTGTCTGTGGTTCTGTCTGTCTGTCTGTGGTTCTGTCCGTCTGTGGTTATGTCTGTCCGTCTGTGGTTCTGTCTGTCGGTCTGTCTGTGGTCGTCTGTCTGTCTGTGGTTCTGTCTGTCTGTGTTCTGTCTGTCTGTTGTTCTGTCTGTCTGTCTGTGGTTCTGTCTGTCTGTTGTTCTGTCTGTCTGTTGTTCTGTCTGTCTGTCTGTGGTTCTGTCTGTCTGTCTCTGTGGTTCTGTCTTTTTGTCTGTGGTTCTGTCTGTCTGTGGTTCTGTCTGTCTGTCTGTGGTTTTCTCTGTCTGTAGTTCTGTCTGTCTGTGGTTCTGTCTGTGGTTCTGTCTGTCTGTGGTTCTGTGTTCTGTCTGTCTCTAGTTCTGTCGGTCTGTGGTTCTGTCTGTGGTTCTGTCTGTCTCTTGTTCTGTCTCTGGTTCTGTCTGTGGTTCTGTCTGCGGTTCTGTCTGTCTGTCTGTCTGTGGTTCTGTCTGTCTGTGGTTCTGTCTATCTGTCTGTCTGTGGTTCTGACAGTCTGTGGTTCTGTCTGTCTGTGGTTCTGTCTATCTGTCTGTCTGTGGTTCTGTCTGTCTGTGGTTCTGTCTATCTGTCTGTCTGTGGTTCTGTCTGTCTGTCTGTGGTTCTGTCTGTCTGTCTGTGGTTCTGTCTGTCTCTGGTTCTGTCGGCCTGTGGTTCTGTCTGTCTGTGGTTCTGTCTGTCTGTGGTTCTGACAGTCTGTGGTTCTGTCTGTCTGTGGTTCTGTCTGCGGTTCTGTCTGTCTGTGGTTCTGTCTGTCTGTGGTTATGTGGTTCTGTCTGTCTGTGGTTCTGTCTATCTGTCTGTCTGTGGTTCTGTCTGTCTGTCTGTCTGTGGTTCTGTCTGCGGTTCTGTCTGTCTGTGGTTATGTGGTTCTGTCTGTCTGTGGTTCTGACAGTCGTGGTTCTGTCTGTCTGTGGTTCTGTCTGTCTGTCTGTGGTTCTGTCTGTCTCTGGTTCTGTCGGCCTGTGGTTCTGTCTGTCTGTGGTTCTGACAGTCTGTGGTTCTGTCTGTCTGTGGTTCTGTCTGCGGTTCTGTCTGTCTGTGGTTCTGTCTGTCTGTGGTTATGTGGTTCTGTCTGTCTGTGGTTCTGTCTATCTGTCTGTCTGTCTGTCTGTCTTTCTGTCTGTCTGTGGTTCTGTCTGCGGTTCTGTCTGTCTGTGGTTCTGTCTGTCTGTGGTTATGTGGTTCTGTCTGTCTGTGGTTCTGTCTATCTGTCTGTCTTTCTGTCTGTCTGTCTGTCTGTCTGTGGTTCTGTCTGTGGTTCTTTCTGTGGTTCTTTCTGTGGTTCTGACGTGTCTGTCTCTCTCAGGCGGGTCTGGTTCTGAAGGAGCGTCTCCAGATCGCTCTGGACGTGGTGGAGGGGATCCGGTTCCTGCACGGTCAGGGTCTCTTGCACCGGGACATCAAGCTGAAGAACGTTCTGGTGAGGAACCGTGTCTGACCCGTGTCTGATTCGGGTCCGGTTCTCTGAGACAAGCTTCATAACGCTGGGATTGTTCTTTTGTGCAGCTGGACAAACAGAACAGGGCCAAGATCACGGACCTGGGCTTCTGTAAACCCGAGGCCATGATGTCCGGAAGCATCGTCGGGACGCCCATCCACATGGCACCAGAACTCTTCACAGGTCCGAAACACCGATCTCTGTGTGAATCATCAGTCAGCGAATCAACTCAAGAGTCATCTGTTCAATATCAGAATGAATCAGTCAGACAACTTATCAATAATCAAAACAGATTATTAGTTAAACATATAAAAATTGTTACAGTCATCAATGCTCGACTATAATTTTTAAATATGCAAATTTATTTAAAATTCTAAATGATCAATTGGGCATGACACAATTTTTTATTAATAAACAAGTTTATTTTGAAGTATAAATTTTGAATCTGTCATACTGGCTAATCAGACTGAATGAAACGCATCGGTTTGAATCATGGACTGATTCACTCAAACGGCTCAATGAATCGATTCAAATGACTCAAACGTGCACTGAATCGATTCAAATGACTCAAACGTGCACTGAATCGATTCAAATGTTTCAAACGTGCACTGAGTCGTTTCAAATGACTTAAACGTGCACTGAATCGGTTCAAATGACTCAAACGTGCACTGAATCGGTTATCATGTTCAACTGTTACTGTGTGACGTGTTTTTGATGAACGAAATGGTAAACATTATTCATACATTTAGTAATAATATTGAGGGAACTAAAGAAACTATTTCAAAATCAATTTATTTTCATTAATAAATCATATTTTAAGTACAAATGCACAATATATTGATATCTTATCAGTAATCGACTGGTTTATTTTAAAAAACATGAATCATTTAATAACGCAGTCAAATACTTTAATGCTTACATTTAATTTTAGCATTTAAAAAGACTGACTTCAGTGTTTTGTTTTTAATTTATTTTTGACAAAATAATGTATGACTTTAATATCAGACCATACATTTTGTGTTTAAAATATCGGACCATAAAAAATGTAAATGATTTTTTTTAAAAGCTATTATTTATGGTAATTTTTAATATCAGACCATATAAATTATTATTTTTAAAATGATTTGAAAATTTAAAAAAAAAACTAATTTTATTGTAATTTTTACGTGTACAAAGTGATTTACTATGTAGGCTATAAAAGATTTTAAAAAATTATAAATTTTTATGGTAACTTTTAGTATCGGACAATGAAAATGACATTCAAAATATCAACTTTTTTTATTTACATTTTTTAATAAATATAAGTAGTGTCTGTTTGTTTCCATCAGGAAAGTACGATAACTCGGTGGACGTGTACGCCTTCGGGATCCTCTTCTGGTATCTGTGCACCGGCTCCGTCAAGCTCCCAGAAGCCTTCGAGAAATGCTCCAGTAAAGACCAGCTGTGGACCAACGTCAAGAAAGGTCAGAGGGGTTTCTCCTTCAGGTGGGAACTCTGGGAAATATCGGCCCATGCTGATTGGCTCACGAGTCTCTGTGTTTCAGGCTCCCGGCCCGAGCGTTTGCCCTCTTTGATGAGGAGTGCTGCTAAATGACCTTTTCATTTTTTTAGTCAGAATTGCAAGATGTAAACTCGTACTTGTGAGAAAAAAATTAAACGTAAGGAAAAAACTCCGAAATGTTATCAAAAGATAAAAAGTCGCAATTACTTTTTACATTTAGTCAGATATCCGAGATATAAACTCGCAACAAGTCGTAATTACCTTTAAAAAAATGTTTTCATAATTGTGAGATATTATAAACTCAGTTGTGAGAAAAAGGTCAAAATCATGATACAAAATTCACAATGATAGTTTTTAATTAAGAATTGTGAAATATAAACTTCTAATTGAGAAAAAAATCATTGTGATTCGTAAAAAGTCCAACCACTGAGATATAAACTTGCAATTATTAGTTTCAAACTTACGAGTTTATATTTCGCAATTGCGAGAAAAAAAGTCAGAATTGCAAAATATAGTTGCAATTACCCTTTTAAAAAAATATTTAGTCATAATAGTGAGATATAAACTCACAGTTGTGATAAGTCAATTATGATACAAAATTCGCAATTAGAATTTTTAAGAATTGCGAAATATAAACTTGCAATTGTGAGAAAAATTTGCGCAATTACAAGCTTGTAGTTCGTAATTCTTAATTAAAAATTTGTAATAAAGAATTAAAACTTAACTGAGAAAAAAAGATAAAATAAGTCAAAATTATGATACAAAATTCGCTATTGTGATTTTTAAATTAAGAATTGCAAAATTAAAACTTGTAATTGTGTTGAATTTTTCTCACAATTTTAACTTTTGTTTCCTCAAAATTACAAGTTCGTATTGCGCAATTAAAAATTAAAAAAATGTAATAAAGAATTAAAACGTAATTGAGAAAAAAATGTCAAAATTATGATATAAAATTCGCAATTATGATTTTTAATTACGAATTTGCAATTGCGTGAGAAAAAAAATAAAGTCAAAATTGTGAGAATTTCGCACAAGTTTACAAATTTTTAATTAAGTATTGAAAAATATAATTGCGGAATAATTTAGACTTTTTTTCGTTTTTCCTCAATTACGTTTTAATTCTTAAGTCATAATTGTGAGGTATTTTCCCGCTGTTTCAGGCTCCCGGCCGGAGCGCTTGGCCTCGTTCGATGAGGAGTGCTGGCAGCTGATGGAGGCCTGTTGGAACGGAGACCCTTCCCAGAGGCCTCTGCTGGGCATCGTTCAGCCCAGCCTGCAAAGCATCATGGACCGCCTGTGCAACGATCCGGACCAAAAGAGCGGGAACCTGGAGGACTCGAACTGACACGTTTCCCTCAGCGAGACGAGTGTATGAGTGTGCGAAAAACGGACGAATGTTGTTTCTATGCCTATGAACAAACATGATCACGCGTGTCATATTCATCGTAGATCTGGAGAGATTTTACATGTAGTTGTGTGTTACAGATGAGTCATTTTTAGATGTGTTTAAACTGGTTTACATTATTCCTTAGATGACATTTTTTAATAAAATGATTTGACCAATTCACTGCTGCACTGGATTGATTTACTGTGTGTGTGTTAAAGTGATTGTTATACTCTCTGAAATGTGAGTTAAATGTTAAAACATGTGAATTATAGGCTAGTTTATATTCAAATCAGCTTTATTTCAACAACTTCACAGTGATAAACTGGAAAATAACAATCAATGATACAAACTTCATTTAAATTCAGATTCTGCTGTAAAGACAATAGTCATTATTCATATCACATCATGTTGATGTAATTCAGTTCTAAAATTGTCGATGTTGCAAAACACTAAGATGGATAAGCTATTTTATAAGTTTTAATATTTCATTCAAGCTAATCCTGAGTATTTTTAGGGTTTTAATGTCATATTAGGCCTATTAGCATTTTTGCCATTTAACATTTCCCAACAACACATGGAGAGAGATGAGACTTTTCTAAAACTATTTGACAGTATTTTTTTTATGTTTTAACTTATGTAAATAACAACAGCACACACTCTGAGATGTAGGAGGATGAATCCGCTTATTCACAGGTTCCAGCAATGCAATGGCTATTCTAACTGAATTGTCATTTCTGTCAAATTCATGGGTCCATAACTTCATAATGCTACTGTACAAATGTCTGTCAAGCACACTGAGTATGAGACACCAGAGAAACTTTAACCTACCCTCAAAGCCAGCTGAGATATAAACCTGAAATGTTGTCACATGTCAACTTCATGGGTCCATAACTTCATGATGCTACAGTAGAAATGTCTGATATTGTGCAGGGTGATGGTCAATCAAACTAGGTATGAGGTATCAGGAAAACTGTTAACACTCCCATAAACATACCTGAGATATAGCACTTCCAAATGGGCCAACAATGCAATTTCTCTTGGAACTTTGTCACATTTGTCAAATTCATGGGTCCATAACTTCATAATTTTACCGTAATATGTTTTGGAATTTGGCATGGTGACAGTCATGCACACTGGGTATAAGACATCAGTGCAACTTCTAACGTACTCTCCAAGTCAGCTGAGATATAGCGCCACCAACTGGGCCAACAGTGCAATGGCTCTTTTAACTCGTCATGTTTGAAAGAATCATGGGTCCATAACTTCATAATTTTACAGTAAACATGTCTGGAATTTGGCATGGTGACAGTCATGCATGCTGGGTATAAGGCATCAGTGCAACTTTTAACAACTATCAAATGAAGCTGAGATATAGAGCAACCAACTGGGCCAACAATGCAATGGCTCTTCCAACTACTGTCATGTTTGAAAAAAATCATGGCTCCACAACTTCATAACACTACAGTAAAAATGTCTGAAATTTTGAATGATGACTGGGTATAAGGTCCCAGTGTATCTTTTAACGCCCCCAAATGGACCAACAGTGGCATGGCCCTTGTAACTTCTGTCAGATTGGGTCCATAACTTCAAAATGGTAAAGTAACCAACAATACAATGGCTCTTTCAAGTCGATTCAATTTACTTCAAACATTCATTTGTATAACGATTTTCACAATACATACCATTTCAAAGCAGCTTTACACAAAATGCATGTTTCAATGTCACAAAACCACAATAGCATTTAATGAGATGAAATCAGAAAGTAGTTGTAAGATAGTTTAAGCCACATAAGTGTGCATTTAAAAGCAATGATAAAATCATATTTTTGTATAATCCTCCATGTTTGATGTTCTGGAGTAGGTGTCCTCTGTTCACAGGTGTTGGGTCATGTGAAGTCTGGGTCATCTGAAGTCTTCATAAGAGGCTGGATCCACGCTGGAGCATAATCTCGATTACCTCGTGATATTGAAATTTGCTTTTACTCAATTGATTTATTAATTATTGCACATGTCATCCTTTGAATGCATTAACGAATGATGTAATTATATTTTATGTGCCTTTATATTTTTATGGTCCATTTTTTCTGATATATCAGTGTTATTTACCTTTCAAAATAAATAGTTTATTATTCTTTTGAATAGCTCGACTTTTCTGGAGTGAATTTGTTGAGGAGAGCAAAATTTTAAAAACTGTTAAGACTTTTTTTTAATGGCAAAATGATTTAGGAAAAGCTTCACTGTAATGAAAATAATTTTTGAATGTTGTAAACATTATTAGTATGGAAGTATTTTTGCCACATATGAAAAAAAAATGCTTTTGTAAATCAATTATAACATTCAAAAAGTCATAATTATGTGATGAAAAGTCGAAATTATGAGAAAGTAATAATTGACATAAATAGAAATTAACGTCATAATAAAACGTAAAAAAAGTCATAATTATGACATTAAAATGTTGAAAACTGTCATAATTATAAGATAAAAAGTTGAAATTAACTTTTGTCAGAATTGTGACTGTCAGAGTTTAAAATGATCAATTATTACTTTGTCATAATTACGTGTCATAATTAAGATTTAACAAAGCATGATTTTTTTCTTATGTAGCTGAAATGGGCTTCCATAACTTTTCCATAACCATAACAGTTTACAAGAAAATACTATTTCAGTATTTCTACTTAAAAATGTAATGATTAATTCAATGTGTTTCTTGCCATTACTTTGTGATATTTACTAGAAATTTCAGAGTGAGAATTGTTTAATCCTACACCACTGAAAATGAAAATATTATTGGTCACATTACCACTGTTTTTACCAATTCAATGGCTATAAAATAATAATTATTAAAAATAACAAAAATAAACAAAATAATAGACTGTAAAAATGATTGTACTGTACAAAAAATGTCAGTAATAAAATTTATTTTATTTATTGTAAAATAAATCTAAAACTAATTTTAGTGTAATTTAATCAAAATTAAAATAAATATATAAATAATTATACATTAAAGTTACACTAAAGCTGGATATGCTGAAGAGAATGCAAGTGTTTTTGGATATGCAAAATGCTAGTTAATATATAGGAGTTTGGGAGAAAACAAATGAGGCGTTAAATATTAAAAACAGTTTTACTTCAAGTCAGTGTTTTACAAAGTTTCCAGCCGCGTTTCCAGTGATGAGACTGAAACAAATACAGAAATAAAGCACAACCATATGAGAATAAAACATGTACAGCAGGATTCTGATGATTCAGGAGATTGAGCAGCACATTGTGCGCTAAAAGTCAACAGTGGCAGTGGCGTTTGCTTTTTTACATTCTACCACGGAATAAAAAATTAGGCAATTGCGACTTTTTATCTCACAATTCTGACTTTTTCTTTTTTTGAGATGTGAGAAAAAAGTTATAAAATCGCAATTGTAAGAGAAAAGGTCAGAATTGCGAGATATAAAGTTGCAATTACCTTTTTATTTTTTGGTCAGAATTACAAGATGTAAACTCACAATTGTGAGAAGAATGTAAATGTAAGATATAAACTTGAAAAAAAACTAAATTTGATCAAATTATATCAAAAGTTAACCAAACTAAATTTGATCAATAGATAAGTCACAATTACTTTTTAAATTTAGTCAGATTTGCGAGATAAAAACTCGTAATTGAGAAAAAAATCTGAATTGCGAAATATAGTTGCAAATACCTTTTTAATTTTTTTGTGTCATAATTGTGAGATATAAACTCACAGTTGTGAGAAAAAAAGTCAAAATTATAATACAAAAATTCGCAATTACGATTTTTAATTAAGAATTGCGAAATATAAACTTGTAATTGTGAGAAAAAAGTCAAAATTGTGATAAAAATTCACAAAAAGTAAACTTATAATTATAAACTCGTATAAATATAACTCATAAGTTTATATAAGTTTCTAACTCTCAATTGTGAGAAAAATTCAAAATTGCGAAATATAGTTGAAATTACTTTATCTTTTAGTCATAATTGCAAGATATAAACTCACAGTTGTGAGAAGTCAAAATTATGATACAAAAATTTGCAATTCCGATTTTTAATTAAGAATTGCGAAATATAAACTTGTGAGAAAAAAGTCAAAATTGTGATAAAAATTCACAAAAAGTTAACTTATGAGTTATATTTATACGAGATTATAATTATACGTTTATATGTTTCTAACTCTCAATTGCGAGAAAAAAGTCAGAATTGAAAAATACAGTTGAAATTACTTAATAATTGCAAGATATATAAACTCGCAGTTGTGAGAAAAAAAAAATCGTGAGATACAAAATTCACAATTACGTTTTTTCAATTTTTTTCTTCCGTGGCGGAAACGAGCTTCCATATGGACGGATAAGACGAATCTCTCAGCGTGTGTTTGTTGTGTGACGTGTTAGAGATCTGTACAACACTGCGACAAATGTTTAAATTTACATTTCAGACCATTGCTAAACTATACAATACAAAGGTTTTCATTCAAAGGTTTTCATTCAAAAGGTTTTAAACGTGAGTCTTTTTAAAAGTTTGTATAAAACTGTCTCCAAAATGTCGAAAAAGAGCGAGTCTGAAAGTGTGTGACGAGACGAAGGCTCTGCTGGTGGAGAAGGCATCGGGTCAAGGCTTCAGGAATCACATCTTCCCAGCAGTCCCAGCAGGCCTCTAGCTTCATGTAGCAAACTCCCTGATATTTTCACTCATTTACAAAAAGTCAGCGTTGTTTCGATGCGGCGAGAAATAAAAAAGTGCTTCACTTCAAGTATGTAAACAAAAGTGTAAAAACGAGGATTCTCTTCAGCGTTTGGCACGGAGAACCGGATCGGCTGTCGTGTGGAATCAAACAGGGACAGAACCAGGAATGTTCCTCGCGTCTTCATTAGCATCTGAAAGAAACACATCGCAGACACGCATGAACGAAAGCTGATCTAAGAATGGGCTTCTATTTGATGTCAGGTGACCAATAAGAGAGTTGATGATGTCAGCAGGAAAAGGAACGTCAAAACTCGAAATGTAACTATATAGTGTGATATGCGGACAAAATATATATACAATTTATTCTCTCATTTCAGTAAATCGTGGCCACGTTAAACTAATTAGTTTCTTCGTAAAACGTGCTGAAGTGTTAGCAAGTCCCGGGAACGAATTGTTCGTTTGCATCCAAGATATGGATATGTTTTTCTCCACAATATAGAAAATCTCAAAGGCGTGTTTTTTTTTTATTTAGTCGCAAAATGTAACTATTATCGTCCAGATTTTTATATAACCTTTATTCGCATACAAGCAATATATACTGTATAGTAAATCTCAACTGTGCCGCTAGCTTGGCGCTCTTTTTTCATTGTTTTTTTCATATCACATATTTTAATAATCACCAAAATTCATCCCGTGTAAATTGTTTTGAAATTGGACGTTGTGTTACCATGGAAACGGTACTCTAAATTATTTTCGAGGTAAAAGAAAAGAAAAGAAGTTATTTTAACTACTTTATAATCAAAACCTTCTCTAATCTTAACAAAACATAAATCGACGGAAAGGTCTGAGTCACAAGGTTCCATATTTTCCAATGGCTTTGATTCTATATTAATTTTAGAGTAAAAATTATTTTGTACAATATATATTTTATATTGTATATTTTTTATATTATTCGATATAAAGTATATTCAACTTTATTCGCATAAAAGCGTTATATGCTACAGTATATAGCAAATCTCAACTGTGATTTTTTAATTTAGTTGCCAAATGTAACTATATTATCGTCTAGCTCTTCATATAAAGTTGATCATTTATAATATTTATAATATGTAAGTATGTCCAACTTTTTTCGCATCTATACAGTAAACTCATGTAAAGCGATATATACTATATAGCAAATCTCAACTGTGATTTTTTTTATTTAGTATCTAAATTTAACTATTATCTAATAGCTCTTCATATAAAGTTGATCATTTATAATATTATGATATTTATAAGTATGTCCAACTTTTTTTCGCATACAGTGAACTCATGTAAAGCGATATAAACTATATAGCAAATCTCAACTGTGATTTTTTCAATTTAGTCTCAAAATGTAACTATATTATCGTCTAGCTCTTCATACAAAAATGATCATTTATAATATTATGATATTTATATGTATGTCCAACTTCTTTTGCATCTATACAGTAAACTCATGTAAAGCGATATATACTATATAGCAAATCTCAACTGCTAGATTTATATTGTTCATATCGTCGCACACTGTGAAGCTATGACTCACTCGGATTCAGACGAGTCGTTGTCGAGTGTTTTCATTGGTCCGCTCGCTGACGTCCCGTTGGGATGCTCCCGCCTGGCCCCGCCCCCTGGTCCCTCGCGTGAGGAGGCGGAGTCTCCCGACAGCTGGTTGTGTATGCGGTTGATGGCGTTCCTCTCGGCGATGGGCGACAGCTGCTTCTTCTTCAGGATTCCTGCGTGTCACAGTCACACGTTACAATGCGCAATCGTCATTGGATTCGAACAATAGAATGTTTTGCTCGCTCAGACCTTTGTGCGGCTGCGAGCTGGTGTTCGGTAAACTGGGCAGCAGCAGAAGCAGGTTTTCCGTCCCAGCATCCTCTGGTTTGGGAAGAGTCTCAACCTCCACCCTTCCTGTGTCAGCCTCCCACTCATCTGACAGACAGAATCTACGTCAGACTACCTATACTTGCTATACAATATAGCAAATCTCAACTGTGATTTTTTATTTAGTCGCAAAATTTAACTAAATTATCATTTAGCTTTTCGTATAAAGTTGTATATAAGTATGTCCAACTTTTTCACATCTATACAGTAAACTCTCATAAAGCGATACATAGTAAATAGCGATTTTTTGATGTAATCGCAAAACTTAACTATTATCGTCTAGCTTTTCATATAAAGCAATATATAGTAAATAGCAAATCTCAACCGCAATTTTTTGATGTAATCGCAAAATTTAACTATATTATTGTCTAGCTTTTCGTATAAAGTTGTATATATAAGTATGTCCACCTTTTTTTTCCGCATTTATACAGTAAACTCTCGTAAAGCGATATATACTATATAGCAAATCTCAACTGTGATTTTTTATGTAATCGCAAAATTTAACTATATTATCATCTAGCTTTTCGCATAAAGTTGTATATATAAGTATGTCCAACTGTTTTTTCGCATCTATACAGTAAATTCTCATAAAGCGATATATACTATATAGCAAATCTCAACTGTGATATTTTATTTAGTCGCAAAATTTAACTATATTATCGTCTAGCTTTTCGTATAAAGTTGTATATATAAGTATGTCCAACTTTTTTTTCGCATCTATACAGTAAACTCTCGTAAAGCGACATATACTATATAGCAAATCTCAACAGTGATTTTTTATGTAATCGCAAAATTTAACTATATTATCGTCTAGCTTTTCATATAAAGTTGTATAAGTATTTCCAATTTTTTTTGCATCTATACAGTAAACTCTCGTAAAGCGACATATACTATATAGCAAATCTGGTAACACTTTACAATAAGGTTCATTAGTTAATGCATTAACTAACATTAACTAACCATGAGCAATACATTTGTTACTGTATTTGTTAATCTTTGTTAACGTTAGTTGATAGAAATAGAGCTATTCATTGTTTGTTCATGTTAGTTCACAGAGCATGAACTAATGTTATCAAGATTTTAATAAAGTATTAGTAAATGTTGAAATTAACATGAACAAAGATTAATAAATGCTGTATAAGTGTAGTTCATTATTAGTTCATGTTAACTAATGCAGTTAACTAATGTTAACTAACGAACCTTATTGTAAAGTGTTACCGCAAATCTCAACAGTGATTTTTTATGTAATCGCAAAATTTAACTATATTATCGTCTAGCTTTTCATATAAAGTTGTATAAGTATTTCCAAATTTTTTCGCATCTATACAGTAAACTCTTGTAAAGCGACATATATTATATAGCAAATCTCAACAGATTTTTTATTTAATCACAAAATTGCATTATATTATTGTCTAGCTTTGCGTATAAAGTTGTATATATAAGTATGTCCAACTTTTTTTCCGCATCTATACAGTAAGCTCTCGTAAAGCGATATATACTATATAGCAAATCTCAACTGTGATTTTTTATTTTAGTCGATAAAATGTAACTATATTTTCGTCTAGCTTTTCATATAAAGTTGTATATATAAGTATGTCCAACTTTTTTTCGCATCTATACAGTAAACTCTCGTAAAGCGATATATACTATATACCAAATCTCTACTGTGATTTTTTATGTAATCCTAAAATTTAACTATATTATAGTGTTGTCACGATACCAAAATTATTGTTTCGATACCGATACCAAGTCAAGAATTGCAATTTCGATACTTTTTCGATACTTTTCCTGAAAAGGGAGAAACACTCAAATACCATTGCTGAGCTTTATTTTAAAACTGGGACAACATTCTAATCATACAACACACTAATAAATTAACATATGAACAGCAGATATGTTATTTGAACATTTGAACAAAATATAAAAAATAAATTAGAGCAATGACATTCAAGGTAAAAAAAAAAAATGTAGCACCATTATCTCAGTTATCATAAGCAACATCAGAGTTAACGGGAACTGATAAGATTTTATCAATATCCATGCCACTGAAGATTCTGCTTATCGATCCGATTCTTTAACGATTCTCTTAACGATTCCTGATAGCAGTGTGTGGAAAAAAGTAGTCTAATGCTAACAAGTGGTTTTATTTGTTTTAAAGCTTACACTTGAGTAAGCAAACTCTATTTTTATGTAATAAATGAAACCTTATTGTAAAATGTTACCGATTAGTTATAAACCGATTCAGATGTCGCGTGAGTTCAGTGTTGGACAGATCAGTTGTTTAAACCATTCATTAAAACGAATCGGTTCAAAGGAGTCATTAGTTCGCGAATTGGACGTGTCATCTCCAAATGCTCCACATGAAACTTTAGTTTTCAGACCATACCATCGTGTCGATTTATTGTTATTAGTAATATGTGGGAGGGAGAGAGAGCAAGACAGCGCTTAGTTTTGAGACGGAAGCCTTGTTTATACTTTCGCCTGGCTCCGCAGATAGAGTGCGTGCGCGAAAAATTTAACTTTATTATCGTCTAGCTTTTCGTATAAAGTTGTATATATAGGTATGTCCACCTTTTTTTTCCGCATCTATACAGTAAACTCTCGCGAAGCGATATGTACTATTTAGCAAATCTCAACTGTGATTTTTTATTTTAGACGCAAAATTTAACTTTATTATCGTCTTGCTTTTTGTATAAAGTTGTATATATAAGTATGTCCAACTTTTTTCCGCATCTATACAGTAAATTCTCGTAAAGCGATATATACTATATAGCAAATCTCAACTGTGAATTTTTATTTAGTCGCAAAATTTAACAATATTATCGTCCAGCTTTTCGTATAAAGTTGTATATATAAGTATGTCCAACTTTTTTTCGCATCTATACAGTAAACTCTCGTAAAGCGACATATACTATATAGCAAATCTCAACAGTGATTTTTTTATGTAATTGCAAAATTTAACTATATTATCGTCTAGCTTTTCATATAAAGTTGTATAAGTATTTCCAAATTTTTTCGCATCTATACAGTAAACTCTTGTAAAGCGACATATATTATATCGCAAATCTCAACAGATTTTTTATTTAAATCACTACATTTTATTATATTATCATCTAGCTTTTCGTATAAAGTTGTATAAGTATGTCCAACTTTTTTCACATCTATACAGTAAACTCTCATAAAAAATAATATATAGTATATAGCAAATCTCAACTGCAATTTTTTTATGTAATCGCAAAATTTAACTATATTATTGTCTAGCTTTACATATAAGTATGTCCAACTTTTTTCGCATATATACAGTAAACTCATGTAAAGCGATATATACTATATAGCAAATCAACTGTGATTTTTTAATTTAATCACAAAATGTAACTAAATTATCGTCCAGCTTTTCATATACAGACACACGCTAACAGAACCTATGAATCGCGTGAATCGCGTCTGTCGTACCATGAGGTTTGATGGTACCGCTGGTGGCCAGATTTTCCCAGCATTCCTCCTGCAGGAACTCGCCCTCGTCTTCCTCGCTGTCGGACGAGTGTGTGGACGCGTACGAGCCGCTCTGATCGTCCTCCAGCTCCGAGAGATCGCTGTCCGAGTCAGAGTCGTGATCTACACACACACACACACACACACACACACACACACACACACACACACACACACACACACACACACACACACACACACACACACACCACACACACACACACACACACACACCCTCAGATCAGCTACACTGAGGAGCAGCCAGTGGTTCCCCACGAAGAAATTGGTTTAAAGTTTTGTGTGATAGGTAGGTTTAGGGGTCGGGTTATTGTGTGTGTGTGTGTGTGTGTGTGTGTGTGTTGTGTGTTTACCGTCCATCTGCTGTTTGTCTTGGAACAGTGTGTTGTGTTCACTCAGACTCAGGTGGCTGCTGTTCACATCGTCTCCACTGAAACAAAACAAGAGTTTTAATGAGTCTTTTGTTTCTTGATTTCCTGTTCAAATATCTAAAAATATTATGAGTTTATATAAATGTATTTGAGAATCAACATTGCTTTAAAGAGCTTGAGATTTTAAAGCTTGGATGACAAAACTGCAGCGCTCTAATAATAAACAGAATGATACTGTCCGTTAGTGTGATCGCTAATACATTATCGTTATAGTTATCTTTATAGATATCAATATGTTATCGTTATAGTTATCTTTATAGATATCAATATGTTATCGTTATAGTTATCTTTATAGATATCAATATGTTATCGTTATAGTTATCTTTACTCACGCATCGTTAAAGTTATCGTTACAGTGATCGTTACAGTTATCTTTATAGTTATCGCGTTATAGTTATCTTTATAGATATCGTTACAGTTATCGTTATAGTTATTGTTACAGTTATCGTAACAGTTATCGTTATAGTTATTTTTACAGTTATCGTAACAGTTATCGTTATAGTTATTGTTACAGTTATCGTTACAGTTATATTTATCATTACAGGTATATTTATTGTTATAATTGTCACTATTTTTTTAACAGTTATTGTTATAATGTTTGGTGTGTGGTGTGGTGGTTGGTTGTGGTGTGCGTGTGTGTTGCTGTGTGGTGTGTGTGGATGTGTAGTGTGTGTGTGTGGTGTGCGTTGGGGTGCTGTGTGTGTGATGTGTGTGTGTGTTGGGGTGTGGAGTGTGGGAGTGTTGTGTGTGTGTGAGTGTGTGTGTGTGTTTTGTGTGATGGTGAGTGTGAGAGTGTGAGTTTGTGTGTGTGTGTGTGTTGTGTGGTGCGTGTGAGAATGTGTGTGTGTGTGTTGTGTAGTAGTGTTGTGTGTGTGTGGTGTGGTGTGTGTTGTATGTGTGTGTGTGTTGGTGTGTGTGTGTGTGTGGTGTGTGTGGTGTGAGAGATGTGGGTTTGTGTGTGTGTGTGTGGATGGTGTGTGAGGTGTGGTGTGTGTTGTGTGTGTGGTTGTGTGTGTGGGTGTGTGTGTGTGTGTGGTGTGTGTGATTGGTGGTGTGTGGTGTGGGTTTGTGTGTGTGTGTGGGTGTGTGTGTGTGTGGTGTGAGAGTTGTGTGGATGTGGTGTGTGTGTGTTGTGATGTGTGATGTGGTGTGTGTGTGATGTGTGGGTGTTGTGTGGTGTGGTGTGTGTGTGTGTGTGTGTAGTGTGTGTGTGGTGTGTGTGTGTGATGTGTGATGTGATGTGTGGATGTGTGGTGTGTGTGTGTGTGTGTGTGTGTGTGTGGTGTGTGGATGTGTGTGTGTGTGTGTTGAGTGTGATGTGTGGTGTGTTGTGTGTGTGTGTGTGTGTGTGTGTGGTGTGTGGAGTTGGTGTGTGTGATGTGTGTGTGTGTGTGTGTGTGGTGTGTGTGTGTGGTGGTGTGTGGTGTGTGTGGTGTGTGTGTGTGTGTGATGTGGTGTTGTGAGTGTGTTGGTGTGTGTGAGTGGTGTGTGAGTGTGTGTGTGTGTGAGTGTGTGATGTTTGTGGTGTGTTGTTGTGGTGTGGTGTGTGGTGTGTGAGGTGTGTGGTGTGAGTGTGTGTGTGTGTGTGTGTGTGGTGTGGGGTGTGGTGTGAGGAGTGTGTGTAGTGTGTGGTGTGTGTGAGTGTGTGGTGAGTGTGTGTGTGTTGTGTGGTGTGTGAGGTTGTGTAGTGTGTGAGTGTGTGTGTGTGTGTGTGTGTGTGTAGTGTGTGTGTGTGTGTGAGTGGTGAGTGTAGTGTTGTGGTGTGTGTGTGAGTGTGGAGTTTGAGTGTGTGTGTGTGTGGTGTGTGTTGGTGTGTGTGTGATGTGTGTGTTGTGTTGTGAGTGTGTGGTGTGGGTGTGTGTGGTGTGTGAGTGTGTGTGTTGTGTGTGGTGTGAGTGTGTGTGTGGTGTGTGGAGTGTGTGTGTGTGTGTGTTGTGTGAGTGTGAGTGAGTGGTGTGTGAGTGTGAGGTGTGTGTGTGAGAGTGTGATGTGTGTGTTGTGGTGTGTGTGTGTGTGTGTGTGTGGTGTGTGTGGTGTGTGTGTGGTGTGTGTGTAGTGTGTGTGTGTGTGGTGGTGGTGTGTGGTGTGAGTGTGTGGTGTGGTGTGTGTGAGTGTGTGTGTGTGTGTGTGGGTGTGGGATGTGTGTGTGTGTGTGTGTGTGTGTGGTGTGTGTGGTGTGTGTGTGTTGTTTGTGTGTGTGTGTGTGGTGTGTAGTGTGAGGTGTGTGTGTGTGAGTGAGTGTGAGTGTGTGTGTGGTTGTGTGTGAGAGTTGGTGAGTGTGAAGTGTGAGGTGTGTGTGTGTGATGTGAGTGTGTGGTGATGGTGTGTGTGTACCGGAGGCTGAAGGGCATGTAGTTCTGATGAGTTTTGCTGCTCTGGGTTCCGTTCAGTGACACACTTGACTCTGCGAATGGCAGGTGATACAGACGCCCGTCCGCATAATTACTCTTACAGATGAACGCCTGCATACACACACACACACACACACACACACACACACACACACACACACACACACACACACACACACACACACACACAATAACTACCATAATAATAGGCATGATATAGAAAAAGAAAAATATAAAAAAGCATTTGAAGCTAAATATAGCAGTGCTATTTATATATCATATTATTTATTTTAATATATGAATGTTTTGTATTTTCAGACTGATTTCAGGAGTGTGTAATCTGCAGTGTTGTGGTCAGGTGACTCACGGACGGTTTGGATTTGATCATGTGATCGGGTCGCTTCTTCCCGCAGCAGTAGCGCATGGCGTCTCTGGCTTCTTTATTAAACACCACGCGGAAGAAGAAAATAAACGGGCCCTGAAAACACAAACACACGTGTGACTGCAGTAGAACAGAAGGGTGTTGCTAGGGCGTTGCTAAGCAGAGTGAGGTCTGATGACATCACCGTACCTGAACGCAGCTGAATCCCGCGAACAGATAGTGGAACAGGATCATGTCACTGTTGACCGACAGCAGGGCGAGAAGACACGTCACCGTCACCAGGAACAACACGGCACACGCCGTCCGCAGACCCGCCCTGCTCACACACACACACACAGGTTTGTTTTACTATACTTGTGAGGACAAACTGTATTTTCCATCGTCCTTACACTAACAAGCGCACACACACACACACACACACACACACAACACACACACACACACACACACACACACACACACACACACACACACACACACACACACACACTTCAGGATTGCATGTGAATGAGACTCACGCCGGTGCGGATCTCTCTCACACACACACACACACAACACACACACACACACACACACACACACACACACACACACACACACACACAACACACACACACACACACACACACACACACACACACACACACACACACACACACACACAGCGTGTGAACGAGACTCACGCCGGTGCGGATCTCTTCTCACAGCTCTTCTGTCCGAGCGAACACAACGCTCTCGACGCCATGATGTACAGGAACACGTTCATCTGAGGGAGAAGCACACACACTTTCACACACACTGTTGTAGCCGTTTGTCTATAAGTGTTGAATTGGAGTTTATTTATTATAAGTTATGTATTTGTTTATTATTATTTAGTATGTGTATATTTATATGTATGTACTTATTTAGTTCATTATCATGCAACTGTCGGGTTAGGAATGTATATGTGACCCTGGATCACAAACCCAGTCACGAGTCACACGGCTTTATGTGTGGCAATAGCCAACAACACATTGTATGGTCAAAATTATCGATTTTTCTTTTATGCCAAAAATCATTAGGATATGAAGTAAAGATCATGTTCCATGAAGATATTATGTAAAATTTCCTACCGTAAATATATAAAACATTTATTTTTGTAAGTGTACGCAGCAAAATAGCGAACATAAATGCACAACTTTAAAGGGGATTTTCACAATGTTTAGATTTTTTTTCACAATGTTTAGAAATACTCACTCAAATCCCCACACACTAACTCATTCATTCACTGACTCAAATACTCACTCACTCCCCACACTCAAATACTCACTAAAATATTCACTCACTAAAATACTCACTTACTCAAATACTCACACACTAACTCATTCATTCACTGACTCAAATACTCACTCACTCAAATACTCACTCACTCAAATACTCACACACTAACTCATTCATTCACTGACTCAAATACTCACTCACTCAAATACTCACTAAAATATTCACTCACTCAAATACTCACTTACTCAAATACTCACACAACTAACTCATTCATTCACTGACTCAAATACTCACTCACTCAAATACTCACTCACTCAAATACTCACTCACTCAAATACTCACACACTTACTCATTTATTCACTGACTAAAATACTCACTTACTCAAATACTCACACACTAACTCATTCATTCACTGACTCAAATACTCACTCACTCAAATACTCACTCACTCAAATACTCACACACTAACTCATTCATTCACTGACTCAAATACTCACTCACTCAAATACTCACTAAAATATTCACTCACTCAAATACTCACTTACTCAAATACTCACACACTAACTCATTCATTCACTGACTCAAATACTCACTCACTCAAATACTCACTCACTCAAATACTCACACACTTACTCATTTATTCACTGACTCAAATACTCACTCACTCAAATACTCACACACTAACTCATTCATTCACTGACTCAAATACTCATTCACTCAAATACTCACTCACTCAAATACTCACTCACTCAAATATCTCACACACTAACTCGTTCATTCACTGACTCAAATACTCACTCACTCAAATACTCACACACTTACTCATTTATTCACTGACTCAAATACTCACTCACTCACTCAAATACTCACTCACTCAAATACTCACTCAAATACTCACACACTAACTCATTCATTCACTGACTCAAATACTCACTCACTCAAATACTCACTCACTCAAATACTCACACACTAACTAATTCATTGACTTGTATTTGAGTGAGTGAGTATTTGAGTCAGTGAATGAATGAGTTAGTGTGTGAGTATTTGAGTGAGTGAGTATTTGAGTGAGTGAGTATTTGAGTCAGTGAATGAATGAGTTAGTGTGTGAGTATTTGAGTGAGTGAGTATTTGAGTGAATCAAATACTCAATTACTCAAATACTCACTCACTAACTCATTCATTCACTGACTCAAATACTCAATTACTCAAATACTCACTGACTCAAATACTCACTCACTCAAATACTCACACACTAACTCATTCATTCACTGACTCAAATACTCACTCACTCACTCAAATACTCACTCAAACACTCACTCACTCAAATACTCACACACTCAAATACTCACTCACTCAAATACTCAAATACAAATTTCCTAACGTAAATATATAAAACATTTATTTTTGTAAGTGTACGCAGCAAAATAGCGAACATAAATGCACAACTTTAAAGGGGATTTTCACAATGTTTAGATTTTTTTTTCACAATGTTTAGAAATACTCACTCAAATCCTCACACACTAACTCATTCATTCACTGACTCAAATACTCACTCACTCACACACTCAAATACTCACTAAAATATTCACTCACTAAAATACTCACTTACTCAAATCCTCACACACTAACTCATTCATTCACTGACTCAAATACTCACTCAAATACTCACTCACTCAAATACTCACTCACTCAAATACTCACACACTAACTCATTCTTTCACTGACTCAAATACTCACTCACTCAAATACTCACTCACTCAAATACTCACACACTAACTCATTCCTTCACTGACTCAAATACTCATTCACTCAAAAACTCACTCACTCAAATACTCACACACTAACTCGTTCATTCACTGACTCAAATACTCACTCACTCAAATACTCACACACTTACTCATTTATTCACTGACTCAAATACTCACTCACTCAAATACTCACTCACTCAAATACTCACACACTAACTCATTCATTCACTGACTCAAATACTCACTCACTCACTCAAATACTCACTCACTCAAATACTCACACACTAACTCATTCATTGACTTGTATTTGAGTGAGTGAGTATTTGAGTCAGTGAATGAATGAGTTAGTGTGTGAGTATTTGAGTGAGTGAGTATTTGAGTGAATTAAATACTCAATTACTCAAATACTCACTCACTAACTCATTCATTCACTGACTCAAATACTCAATTACTCAAATACTCACTGACTCAAATACTCACTCACTCAAATACTCACTCACTCAAATACTCACATACTAACTCATTCATTCACTGACTCAAATACTCAGTCACTCAAATACTCACTCAAACACTCACTCACTCAAATACTCAAATACAAATTTCCTAACGTAAATATATAAAACATTTATTTTTGTAAGTGAATGCAGCAAAATCGCGAACATAAATGCACAACTTTAAAGGGGGTTTTCACAATGTTTAGATTTTTTTGCAACCTCAGATTCCAGATTTTCAAATAGTTGTATCTCAGCCTTGTGAGTGGTTTTGTGGTCCAGGGTCACATATGATGGTGGTGGCTCACAGTTTGTTATTTTTTCATTTATTGAAATTATAAACTTAATTTAGAAATGTTAGGAAAATAAAGCTTTTGAAATGAAATGATGATCAGTATTTGTTGTAAATCTGGCTTTTACACGAACTTCCCCAGCAAAGTGAGTAAACATAATAAGTAACACACCAAATTTACTAGTGATTGACAGCGTTAGCCGCCACAGTTGATTTTAACTTCAAACACTCACTGACACGACGAACGCGACGGGTCCCGCAAAGCTCCAGATGAGTGTGTCGTAGAGCGAGAGCCAGCAGAAGTCGGGGTTCCCGTACCCCTCGGGGTCGAGACCAACCGCGAGCCCCGTGATGAAGGCCGGGACGCCCCAGCCGATCAGGTAGTAGAAGCGCATGGGGCCGAAGTTGATGTCACGCAGCTCGTTCCTCATGCGGTGCACGTGCAGGGCCTCCAGGAACAGCCAGGAGAACACACACATCCAGGAGAAGTGCAGCAGGATGGCCATTACTGTACAGAGGAACTGCAGGGAGACAAGCTGTGTCACGCACGGGCACAACACACACACACACACACACACACACACACACACACACACACACACACACACACACACACACTCACTCACTCACTCACTCACTCACTCACTCACTCACTCACTCACTCACTCACTCACTCACTCACTCACTCAAACACACACACACACACACACACACACACACACACACACACACACACACACACACACACACACACACACACACTCACTCACTCACTCACTCACTCAAACACTAACTCATTCATTCACTCACTCAAATACTCACTCACTCAAATCCTCACACACTAACTCATTCATTCACTGATTCAAATACTCCCTCACTCACACACTCAAATACTCACTAAAATACTCACTAAAATACTCACTCACTTACTAAAATATTCACTCAAATTTTCACTCACTCAAATACTCACTCACTCAAATACTCTCACTAACTCATTCATTCACTGACTCAAATACTCACTGACTCAAATACTCACACACTAACTCATTCATTCACTGACTCAAATACTCACTGACTCAAATACTCACACACTAACTCATTCATTCACTGACTCAAATACTCACTCACTCAAATACTCACTCACTCAAATACTCACACACTCACTCAAATACTCACACACTCAAATACTCACTTAAATACTCACTCACTAACTCAAATACTCACTCGCTCACTCACTCAAATACTCACACACTCAAATACTCACTTAAATACTCACTCACTAACTCATTCATTCACTGACTCAAATACTCACTCACTCAAATACTCACTCTCAAATACTCACTCACTCAAATACTCACACACTCAAATACTCACACACTCAAATACTCACACACTCAAATACTCACACACTCAAATACTCACACAATCAAATACTCACTCACTCAAATACTCACTCACTCAAATACTCACTCACTCACTCAAATATTCACTCACTCAAATACTCACTCAAACACTCAAATACTCACTAACTCATTCATTCACTGACTCAAATACTCACTCACTCAAATACTCACTCACTCAAATACTCACACACTAACTCATTCATTCACTGACTCAAATACTCAAATACTCACACATAGTGTTGCACGGTGTACCGATACTTCAAAAGTATCGCGATACTCGGAAATTAAAAACGTCACGATACCTAAATTTATTAGTATCGATACTTTTTTCTCCTCACGCACGCAGCAAAGAAGCTGCAGCTCTCATGTGACAAACACTACAGCGAATTTTTGTCCCGCCAAAGTCTTATTTGATCGGTGAGTAATGTAACTTAGATGCGCGTGTGACAGGGCGCATGTTTAACAGAGAGAGAGAGAGAAGAGAGAGAGAGAGAGAGAGAGAGAGAGAGAGAGAGAGAGAGAGAGAGAGAGAGAGAGAGACCTGCATGGTCGCGCGCGCACGCACTCTCTCTGCGGAGCCAGGCGAAAGTAAACAAGGCTTCCGTCTCAAAACTAAGCGCTGTCTTGCTCTCTCCCACATATTAATCAAAATAAATCGACACGATGGTATGGTCTGAAAACTAAATTTTCATGTGGAGCATTCGGAGATTTGTTTTCCTGAATTACCGCTGGGTGTGAATTGTGCTAAAATATGTTGCCTTAATTATCTTCTCTGAAAAGCGTTCCGCACATTCAGCTGATATAAACCACACTTTAAATAAACGAAAACAAACCTATCCAGTGATGATGTTTTCTGCGATGACACAAATCTTGTTGGATGTCCTAAACTGGGGGGATAATCACACAACGCGCACACGTCCGATAATGACACGTCCAATTCGCGAACTAATGACTCATTTGAACCGATTCGTTTTAATGAATGGTTTAAACAACTGATCTGTCCAACACTGAACTCACGAGACATCTGAATCGGTTTATAACTAATTGGTAACACTTTACAATAAGGTTTCATTTATTACATAAATTACATAAAAATACAGTTTGCTTACTCAAGTGTAAGCTTTAAAACAAATAAAACCACTTGTTAGCATGAGACTACTTTTTTCCACACACTGCTAAGGAATCGATAAGAGAATCGTTAAAGAATCGGATCGATTAGCAGAATCTTCAGTGGCATGGATATTGATAAAATCTTATCAGTTCCTGTTAACTCTTATGTTGCTTATGATAACTGAGATAATGGTGCTAAATTTATTATTTTTTTACCTTGAATGTCATTGCTCTAATTTATTTTTTATATTTTGTTCAAATGTTTAACATATCTGCTGTTCATATGTTCATTTATTAGTGTGGTGTATGATTAGAATGTTGTTCCGGTTTTAAAATAAAGCACAGCAATGATATTTGAGAGTGTTTCTCCCTTTTCAGGAAAAGTATCGAAAAAGTATCGAAATCGCAATACTTGACTTGGTATCGGTATCGAAACAATAATTTTGGTATCGTGACAACACTACTCACACACTAACTCATTCATTCACTGACTCAAATACTCACTCACTCACTCACTCACTCACTCACTCACTCAAATCTCACTCACTCACTCACTCACTCACTCACTCAAATACTCACTCAAACACTCACTCACTCAAACACTCACTCACTCAAATAATCACACACACACACACACACACACACACACACACACACACACACACACACACACACACACACACACACACACACACACACACACACACACACACACACACACACACACACACACACACAAACGGGAGGTGTGTGTTACCGGGTTATCAGCCTGATTGATACCCAGGATGAAGATGAGGTGTGCGATGAGGAGCGCGAAAGCCCCGTTCTTGACGATGCTGGTCTTGTTGCTGCTGGCGGCCCGCAGGCAGGAGAGGAAGACGATGGTGAGGAAGAGGAAGCCCAGCGTCACGCCCACAGAACTCCACGTGATCAGCTTCACCGGCAGGATCTCTCCGTTCTGAAGCACAGAAACACGTTTGTTCAGCTCTTCATTTGGTTTTCTCTGCTCAGACAGCAACATAGTGTCGGCCCAGATCCGGTGCGTGTGGATTCCAGATGTGGGCCGGATCTGGGCCGACACTATAGGGGCTTTCGCATCCGATAGTTATAGGAACTTAGTTATAGGAACTAGCCGCCAAGATGGTTCCCAGAGAACTAATAGTTCCCATAGGAGCGTTTTACTGGTTGCGTTCGCAGCGCCAGTAGGAACTCTGAGTGACGTGAGACTCGCTTGTTGTTGAGACTTTTATTGTGACGGCGCTGAGAACGCCTGAGCTCACAGCGCTCACATTCTCGTGTTCATTAGTGTACGATCTGTCTAACAGTCCTGTCTAATACACTATTAGAACTGTTACACACAGAAAGTAGACAGTAATAAAGTTATTAGCGTATGCGTGTGTTTGATGTCCAGTGTTGCTGAGCAGAAATACATAATCATGTTTCTCTAGGTCTCCTTTAAAGTTGCGTTGGATTTTCTCCTCAGCGTAAAGGCTAATAGCTCCATCTATCACTGTTTTCCATGTTCGTAGAGTTAGTTAGTTGAGTAAATATATATAGGCTATAATCTGTGTTTACACAGCCTTTTTTTAAAATGGCAGGTGCTGGTGTTTTGCGTGCATTCGGCCAATCAGCGAACACTAACGTCACTGTAGTTCCTATAGCGCTGCTTTAGACCGACTCTTAAGTAGGAGTAAATTAGAACTAAAATTGTTCATAGTTCCTGCGGTGCGAACACGGCAAAAACCGAGAACTTTCGCCAATAGTTCTAGAAACGATTTTGAGCTTAGTTTGAGCTTAGAATGATTTTCTGACACGAGAATAAAGTAAACAGCCCATTGCAAACACTCTTGTAATTCACTTCAACCTTTTCGTACTTTATGAATGATTATTTTATAGAATGTTCAAGTGTTGTGTGTGAGGCATTGGAAGCCAGCAGATTACAGCTGTTTCTAGAGCACACAGTGCCATCTGCTGTAAAACACTAAACTAAGAATCGATTCAAGAGAGAATCGCGATGCATTCTGAAAAATTGATCCAGAATAATTTCTAGATTCATGATGCATCAATATATTGTCCCAGCCCTAATGTCTATCTGCTGATTTTCTGTCAACCTGCTGTCCGTTCCACACATTTACATGCGTTTCCACCAAAAAAGGTGGTTTGGGGCTAAAGAAAACAATGTTTTTTCAGGTTGTCACCAAGTAAGGAACTCAATCTGACCTGAGGATACAACAAGACTAGATCTGAAGGAAGACATGAAGTACCTGATTCTGAAAGTCATCTTCATCAAAAACTACACAAGACTTTGTTGTAAGCAGGTTATTATGGTTAGATTGGGTGCGTCACCTCTCGGCGTGAGATGTCCATGAGCACAGCGAAGCTGGTCATGTGGTAACACTGGCAGCTGATGTGTGTGCTGTTCCTGAAGACCACCTCACAACCCTTCGAGGACCAGCCGCCCGGACCGCCCGTACTGCACACACACACACACACACACACACACACACACACACATCTTATATTTACAAATTATATATAAAGTGTTTAATAAGAAGTTTTTAGGTGTTCTGAATGACTGACAGGGATTTCCTATGTGGTTCTTAAGCATATATATATATATATATATATATATACACACATATATATATATATACATATATACATATATATATATATATATATATATATATATATATATATATATATATATATATATATATTGGTTGTGACAGCATTAATACACACACACACACACACAATATATATATATATATTATATATATATATATATAGTATTTATCGTGTAAGTACTCACAATAGTGCAAGTATGAGTGTTAATCATGCAAGTACTCACAATCATATAGTATATGAGTATTAATCATGTAAGTGCTCACAATCATACAAGTATTAATCATGTAAGTGCTCACAGTCATATAGTATATGAGTATTAATCATGTAAGTGCTCACAATCATACAAGTATATGAGTATTTATCATGTAAGTGCTCACAATCATACAAGTATATGAGTATTTATCATGTAAGTGCTCACAATCATACAAGTATATGAGTATTATATGAGTATTAATCGTGCAAGATCTCGCAAATTGTCACAATCATGTAAGAATATAAATATTACTCGTGCAAGTATTCACAATCATGTAAGTATATGAGCATTAATCATGTAAGTGCTCACGATAATGCAAATATATGAGGATTAATCATGAAGTACTCACAATAATGCAAGAATATGAGTATTAATCGTGCAAGTACTCACAATAATGCAAATATATGAGTATTAATCACGCAAGTACTCACAACAATGCAAGTATATGAGTATTAACCGTGCAAGTACTCGCAATCATGTGAGTATTAATCGTGCAAGCACTCACAATCAGCATTAATCGTGCAAGTACTCCCAATAATGCATGTATTTGAATATTAATCATGTAAGTACTCACAATCATGTAAGTATATGAGTATTAAACGTGCAAGCATACACAATCAGCATTAATCATGCAAGTACTCACAACAATGCAAGTATATGAGTATTAATCGTGCAAGTACTCACAATAATGCAAGTATGAGTATTAATCGTGCAAGTACTCGGAATCATGTAAGTATGAGTATTAATCGTGCAAGCACTCACAATCAGCATTAATCGTGCAAGTACTCCCAACAATGCAAGTATTTGAATATTAATAATGTAAGTACTCACAATCATGTAAGTATATGAGTATTAATCGTGCAAGCATTCACAATCAGCATTAATCATGCAAGTACTCACAACAATGCAAGTATATGAGTATTAATCATGCAAGTACTCACAATCATGTAAGTATATGAGTATTAATCGTGCAAGCATTCACAATCAGCATTAATCATGCAAGTACTCACAACAATGCAAGTATATGAGCATTAATCATGCAAGTACTCACAATCATGTAAGTATATGAGCATTAATCATGCAAGTACTCACACTATGGAGTGGTTCCAGAACACACAGATGGGTTTAGAGCGCTCCTCAGTGGTCATCAGGCGGAACTGCACCGTGATTGGTTTATCCAGATTGTGCTGCAATAACTCCTCGTTATCATGAACCGTTATACTGACCACAGGAGTGTTGATGACCGGACGCTTGGGAACCCTGAACAGACACAAACAAAGACACACACACACACAGCGTTAGATCAGTGATTCAGTGAGTCTCTCAGTCACTCATCTGGTCCGCTCTCACCTCAGGCTCCTCTTGTCCGTGTCGTATCGCTCGGGTAGCAGCGCCGCTAGGCTGTGGAAGATGATCACGCTAGCGATGGCGTCCTGCTCACGCTCCTCCGGGTGCCGTCTCTTCCGATAGGCCGTGTGGTTCCTGCCGGGCTCTGTGATTGGCTCGCTGTGGTGCCGGTGACCTTTGCCCTCGGGGGCCGGGATGAAGACGGAGTCGGGGAGAGTGACGGCCGTCTCCAGGTCGAGTGGGCGTGGGCCGCGCAGAGACTGATAACGTGGAAGTTTGGCTCCCGCGAAATTCATCTTCTCCAAACGATCGATGGAGATGACTGGAATTACACAAGCACGAGTCCTTATACAATACCAAAACACTAAAGCTTAGGGCTGCCCCCTAATAGTCCACTAACCGTTAGTCGACTAGGAGAGGTTTGGTCGACTAAGATTTTATAAGTCGATTAGTCGCAGAAAAAAAAACTACAGGAAGTATCACTTTAAACATGTAAGTAGTAGCAACTTTACAAGTCTGTTCGCTCTAATGCTAACCTAGACAAATGCGTGCTATTATTAGGCGCATATTCAAGTGTTTGTGTGGAGAGCCGCATACTACATGAAACACACATCACTGCATTTAATTTAAAAATACTCCCTCATTTTTAATCACACAGATAAGAGTAATGCAAACTGGAAAGGGTCTACTTTTATTTCTTAAATTCACGATAACAACAAAACGTTATGCTTTTGTAAAATAATGGTGCTTTCTGAGCGCATCACAAACGAATCGAAACTCAGCGTATACTCGCCTCACAGACATGAGAAATATATCTATAGAAAGCTTGAAATGTCTACATTTGAATGAACAGATTCCAATAGAAAATAAATATTCTCAGATTGTGTAATCCGTATGAAACGTGCATATAGGCGCGTCCACTACTGCGGAGATCGTGACAGAAAACATTACCAATAAATTATTTAAATGTTTAGATGGTCTTCACCTGTTTTTTTTTTCATGACACGTTCATAATCATTACGTTTGCCGTTGCGCCGTGGCAAACTTTATGTGTGCATGTGAGCGCTGCTGATTAGGCTCCATAGAATTAAAGGGGCATTATTATGAATTATGGCTTATTAATATAAACGCGCGATTAGTTGACTAATGGCATCATTGAATGACTACTAGTAGAATAGAAATTTTTTTTAGTCAAGGGCAGCCCTACTAAAACTATCTCACATATGAAACCACTAATGCCTTTGACAGATTCCACTGAAATGTTGTGTTGTGATGGATCAGTGGGCGTGGCCTGTGTTTCTTTAGCCAATCAGAAACACTGATTTAGCAGCTGTATGTTTGCTGACAGGAGGAAGTGTGTGTGTTCTGACCGATGTTGGGCGTGACGATGGTGAAGGGGCTCAGGTAGGTCTTCCTCATGTTCTGGGCGAGTGTGTTGGTGTACTCCTCGAACTGTTGAAGCAGTGATGCCGTGCCGCCCTCTGTCTGCTGGATGAGCTCCCAGTGCCCGCGTGTGCTCGCCGACAGGATGGCACTGCCCACCTGCATCAGGTGCTGATCAGAGACACACAACAGGCACGCTGAAGTCAGTGCAGCTGGGATATTATATCCATGCAGAGAAGCCAGACTCAGTCTCAGTTCTGAACCGTGTATGATTATGATTATGATTCAGGCATTACAGGTCAGAAGTCAGATTAGATCAGAACATTCAGAATATTACCCAGTTCCGTCTGGTTGAAGATCGGAGCTAAATAACCACTCAATACAATACAGTGAGAGGGCTAAATGTTCTCAGACCATGAAAAAACGAAAGAATGAATCATTTTTGAACTGATTCATTTACCTGAACTGTTTGAATGAACCGATTCGCTGAAATGAGTCTGATTTCCAGATTAAACTAGTTAGATACATGATCACAACTCCTGATCAATCGTTACTAGAATCATCCTGCGGTTAAAGTCCTGGAGATCCCACTGTGACTGAATTGTGGAATGATGTGTGAAATTTTTTCCTCTTTTTGGGAATAAAAATTGGATAACTCTTAGTCTGAAATTTTCATGTTTTTTCGTATTCGTTATTCGGTGGCTTTGAATTGCCAAAACGCCTCTTTAAAATACTCCACGTTTTCTGGCATTGTAGTCATGTGATAGAGTTATGGTATGAGACGTCTATGGTTATTAAGGAAAAGGTTCATGTTAATTTTGGTTTGCATTTTGAAAATGTAATTTTTGTATATTTAAGTATAATAACAGTGTGAATATAGAGACTTTTGTAATTAATTTGTTAATTTTATTAGTCTAATGTCACATTCATAAGTTATCAAAAAGCCCCTTTTCTCAGTAGTCCTTAAAGAATTTGAAAATAACTTTTCTATCATTTAATCTAGAACTAATGGAAGAGCTATTAAGACTTCATTTATTTAAAATGATACTTTGCTCCCCTGGCTCCAAAGTGTATGTTGTATTGTTTTGTTGTTTAAAGCATTAATATATATAAATATCCCTCAAAAAAAAAAATATATCAGAAAATCGAACCCGATTTGAATTTTTTTTATGACGTTTTTTAAAGTTTCTGAGGACGTGTGTAAGTGTGATTGACACAAAGTGAGATCGTATTTATTTTGTGTTTAAATCTTTTTATTTTGTTTTTTAGCAGAAGATCATTTGTAATTACACTTTTTTTTAAATGCAAACACATCCTAACAAATATGCACAAAAAAAGACATAGGGGTAATAATAATTGAACAAAAAAAATAATAAATTTAAATAAATTAGGGGAAAAAAATCTAAACTAACAAGACAGAAAACACATCTAACGCCCCCCAAAACTCCACCTAAAAGTGCTATCCTGTGGTGAAGTGTTTATTTAATAACGTGACACGGTGTGCGAGACTAGCTAACACGACACAAGCTAACACAACACTAGCTAACACGACACTAGCTAACACGACATTAGCTGACACGACACCGACACTAGCTGAAACGACACTAGCTGAAACGACACTAGCTAACACGACACTAGCTGACACAACACTAGCTGACACGACACTAGCTGACACAACACTAGCTGACACGGCACTAGCTGAAACGCCACTAGCTAACACGACACTAGCTGACACGACACTAGCTGACACGACACTAGCTAACACGACACTAGCTAACACGACACTAGCTAACACGACACTAGCTAAAACGACACTAGCTAACACGACACTAGCTAACACGACACTAGCTAACACGACACTAGCTAACACGACACTAGCTAAAACAACACTAGCTAAAACGACACTAGCTAACACGACACTAGCTAACACGACACTAGCTAACACAACACTAGCTAACACGACACTAGCTAAAACGACACTAGCTAACACGACACTAGCTAACACGACACTAGCTAACACGACACTAGCTAAAACGACACTAGCTAACACGACACTAGCTAACACGACACTAGCTAACACGACACTAGCTAACACGACACTAGCTAACACACAGCTAACCGACATACTAAACGAACTAGCTAACGACATAGCTAACACGACACTAGCTAACACAACACTAGCTAACACGACACTAGCTAACACGACAAGCTACAACTACTAACACACACTAGCTAAAACGACACTAGCTAACACGACACTAGCTAACACGACACTAGCTAACACGACACTAGCTAAAACGACACTAGCTAACACGACACTAGCTAACACGACACTAGCTAACACGACACTAGCTAAACACGACACTAGCTAACACGACACTAGCTAACACGACACTAGCTAACACGACACTAGCTAACACGACACTAGCTAACAAGACACTAGCTAACATGACACTAGCTAACACGACACTAGCTAACACGACACTAGCTAACACGACACTAGCTAACACGACACTAGCTAACACGACACTAGCTAAACGACACTAGCTAACACGACACTAGCTAACACGACACTAGCTAACATGACACTAGCTAAAACGACACTAGCTAACACGACACTAGCTAACACGACACTAGCTAACATGACACTAGCTGAAACGACACTAGCTAACATGACACTAGCTAACACGACACTAGCTAAAACGACACTAGCTAAAACGACACTAGCTAAAACAACACTAAGCTAACACAACCCTAGCTGGTGCTGATATAGCGGCGTACCTCGTTGAACAGCACGTCCTGCGTGGCGCTAAGGTTGAAGCCCTGCTGGCCATTCTCGTGCTGCAGGATCGAGCTTGTCAGGTGATATGCTAGCTTCACGTCACTGCCGTAGAACACGCTCGCGGCCCTCGTAGCGTTATGCAGCAGAGCCGCCGTGTGCTGGACGCTAGCGGACCCCATCAGAGACGCGTTACGCGCCAGACGCTCCGACTGTGGAGACACACACACACAGACACACACACACATGAGGATGATAGTGTAACAGTAACAGTCGGTGTGTGTGTGTGTGTCTCACCAGTGTCTTGAGTGTACTGAAGCTCAGGGATGTGCAGTTGAAGAGGTTGGGTGAGAGAGAGTGTGTGTGTGTGTGTGTGTGTGTGTGTGTGTGTGTGTGTGTGTGTGTGTGGTGTGTGTGTGTGTGTGTGTGTGTGTGTGTGTGTGTGTGTGTGTGTGTGTGTGTGTGTGTGTGTGTGTGTGTGTGTGTCTCACCAGTGTCTTGAGTGTACTGAAGCTCAGGGATGTGCAGTTAAAGAGGTTGGGTGAGAGCCAGCCCTTGTGTTCGTCACAGTGTCGGATCGCGGTTCCTGCGCAAACACAGAGAAGAAGAGCTGAGCATTTCCTTATCCATTAGGTGGCGATTATTTCTTCGTTAAAAGGGTACCTATTATGGCATTTAAAATGTTCCTAATATTGTTCTGGGAGTCCCCAACAACAGTTTTACGAGCATGCCATGACAAAAAAACACTTTTGTTGTTTTATAATATGCATTTATTTTTACCTGATTTGCTCACCGACTCCCATTTGAATCGTTTAGCGAGTCATTTTTCCAAACCCCTCCTTTGCGTGACGCTAATCTGCGGTGATATGTTAGCTACCATAGCCCAAAGTTTAGTGGTAAAAGCACATTCAGTCTTTGTTTGCTTTAGCCCAACGTATAAACATAATTGATAATGCAGTACTAAGAGGTAACATTATAGCTATATTCTTTATGACAACTCCATTACCAACGACAAACACTTCACATATTTCAATACAACTGACGACCTATGCGCTGTGCGTACACAACACACGCACATACTTATTGAGCATGATACATAAAACATAAAAGCAACAATTAATATTAATAATACTTACAGTTTGTGATTCGGAGAAGGAAGCTGATCCAAATAAACTCGGTAACGTTACTGAACCTTCTTCCTTCAGTATCAGCCGGCTCGCAAATCCATACTTTATAGCATTTAGGTTTGTGAAGCAATCATCTTCAAAATGACGCGAACACAGAACAAGGCTATACTTCTGTGGTATAGTTGTATATATGAACACAGAACAAGGCTATACTTCTGTGGTATAGTTGTATATATGAACACAGAACAAGGTTCTGCTATACTTCTGTGGTATAGTTGTATATATGAACACAGAACAAGGTTCTGCTATACTTCTGTGGTATAGTTGTATATATGAACACAGAACAAGGTTCGGCTATACTTCTGTGGTATAGTTGTATATATGAACACAGAACAAGGTTCGGCTATACTTCTGTGGTATAGTTGTTTATATGAACACAGAACAAGGTTCGGGCTATACTTCTGTGGTATAGTTGTATATATGAACACAGAACAAGGTTCGGGCTATACTTCTGTGGTATAGTTGTATATATGAACACAGAACAAGGTTCGGCTATACTTCTGTGGTATAGTTGTATATATGAACACAGAACAAGGTTCAGGCTAACACTTCTGTGGTATAGTTGTATATATGAACACAGAACAAGGTTCGGCTATACTTCTGTGGTATAGTTGTATATATGAACACAGAACAAGGTTCGGCTATACTTCTGTGGTATAGTTGTTTATATGAACACAGAACAAGGTTCGGCTATACTTCTGTGGTATAGTTGTATATATGAACACAGAACAAGGTTCGCCTATACTTCTGTGGTATAGTTGTTTATATGAACACAGAACAAGGTTCGGGCTATACTTCTGTGGTATAGTTGTATATATGAACACAGAACAAGGTTCGGCTATACTTCTGTGGTATAGTTGTATATATGAACACAGAACAAGGTTCGGCTATACTTCTGTGGTATAGTTGTATATATGAACACAGAACAAGGTTCAGGCTATACTTCTGTGGTATAGTTGTATATATGAACACAGAACAAGGTTCGGCTATACTTCTGTGGTATAGTTGTATATATGAACACAGAACAAGGTTCGCCTATACTTCTGTGGTATAGTTGTATATATGAACACAGAACAAGGTTCAGGCTATACTTCTGTGGTATAGTTGTATATATGAACACAGAACAAGGTTCGGCTATACTTCTGTGGTATAGTTGTATATATGAACACAGAACAAGGTTCGTCTATACTTCTGTGGTATAGTTGTATATATGAACACAGAACAAGGTTCGGGCTATACTTCTGTGGTATAGTTGTATATATGAACACAGAACAAGGTTCGTCTATACTTCTGTGGTATAGTTGTATATATGAACACAGAACAAGGTTCGGCTATACTTCTGTGGTATAGTTGTATATATGAACACAGAACAAGGTTCGTCTATACTTCTGTGGTATAGTTGTATATATGAACACAGAACAAGGTTCGGCTATACTTCTGTGGTATAGTTGTATATATGAACACAGAACAAGGTTCGGGCTATACTTCTGTGGTATAGTTGTATATATGAACACAGAACAAGGTTCGGCTATACTTCTGTGGTATAGTTGTATATATGAACACAGAACAAGGTTCAGGCTAACACTTCTGTGGTATAGTTGTATATATGAACACAGAACAAGGTTCGGCTATACTTCTGTGGTATAGTTGTATATATGAACACAGAACAAGGTTCGGCTATACTTCTGTGGTATAGTTGTATATATCAGAGGTCCCCAACCCCCGGGCCGCGGACCGGTACCGGTCCGTGGCTCATTTGGTACCGGGCCGCACAGAAAGAATAAATAACTTACATTATTTCTGTTTTATTTATTCACACATTTACCTGTTCAAATATCGTGTCTTTTGCGCGCTCAAGTTTATTATTTCAAATGTAGGCGCGCGGTATGCGCACTCATAATGGAACCGACGCTCTCGTTTTCTCAAAGCGAGTCCGCGCCGAAAAAACATCTAGACTTTTTCAGAATGCCGCAAGCGCACTATAGGTCATGTGACAAGAACCAACCAATCATCTTCAACACTGTAAACTGCTGCACTAGTTACTAGTGAAAAATATTTTTACTAAAAATATTAATGCTCACAACTGATTCCTTGTTAAATCCATCATTGTTTATCCAGAATTGTTCTATATTCTATATATAAATGTGTATGTGTTTGCTATTTCTGGCGTTTTATGACCACTTCAGTTATAGTCTAACCTCAGACAAATGCAGAGCCGTTGCGCAGGAGAGTTTCACGGCAGAAGCTCTGTTTACTGATGCTTGGGCCAACTTTTCTTAAAATAATCAAACTGGTCCTTGTCCACTCTGAAATAGGCTTTGGACCTCCCATTGTCCAGGCGGAGCTCCTGAATCAGCTGGTGAAATTACCCATGGTTTTTGTAGTATTGGGTGCACCCAAACGCTGCACATCTTCTTAGTAAATAAATCTTGTAACAGAGTTACAGCAAGGGTTTTTCGGTGGTGGAAATCCATTGCAGAAATTTCCTTGCTGTAACGGAGAGCGCAGCTGATGGTTGCTTAGCAACGATAGACGCCTCCGGAGCGCAACCTTGCGCCTAGCGTTTTCTACGTATTTTAGGCGCTATATTTAGGCGCACCTTAAAGGCCGGTCCGTGAAAATATTGTCTGATATTAAACCGGTCCGTGGCGCAAAAAAGGTTGGGGACCGCTGGTATATATGAACACAGAACAAGGTTCGGCTATACTTCTGTGGTATAGTTGTATATATGAACACAGAACAAGGTTCGGCTATACTTCTGTGGTATAGTTGTATATATGAACACAGAACAAGGTTCGGCTATACTTCTGTGGTATAGTTGTATATATGAACACAGAACAAGGTTCAGGCTATACTTCTGTGGTATAGTTGTATATATGAACACAGAACAAGGTTCGGCTATACTTCTGTGGTATAGTTGTATATATGAACACAGAACAAGGTTCGCCTATACTTCTGTGGTATAGTTGTTTATATGAACACAGAACAAGGTTCGGGCTATACTTCTGTGGTATAGTTGTATATATGAACACAGAACAAGGTTCGGCTATACTTCTGTGGTATAGTTGTATATATGAACACAGAACAAGGTTCGGCTATACTTCTGTGGTATAGTTGTATATATGAACACAGAACAAGGTTCGGCTATACTTCTGTGGTATAGTTGTATATATGAACACAGAACAAGGTTCGGGCTATACTTCTGTGGTATAGTTGTATATATGAACACAGAACAAGGTTCGGCTATACTTCTGTGGTATAGTTGTATATATGAACACAGAACAAGGTTCGGCTATACTTCTGTGGTATAGTTGAATATATGAACACAGAACAAGGTTCGGCTATACTTCTGTGGTATAGTTGTATATATGAACACAGAACAAGGTTCGGCTATGCTTCTGTGGTATAGTTGTATATATGAACACAGAACAAGGTTCGGGCTATACTTCTGTGGTATAGTTGTATATATGAACACAGAACAGAAACTATACCACAGAAACTATACCACAGAAACTATACCATACTTCTGTGGTATAGTTGTATATATGAACACAGAACAAGGTTCGGCTATACTTCTGTGGTATAGTTGTATATATGAACACAGAACAAGGTTCGGCTATACTTCTGTGGTATTGTTGTATATATGAACACAGAACAAGGTTCGGCTATACTTCTGTGGTATAGTTGTATATATGAACACAGAACAAGGTTCGGCTATACTTCTGTGGTATAGTTGTATATATGAACACAGAACAGAAACTATACCACAGAAACTATACCACAGAAACTATACCATACTTCTGTGGTATAGTTGTATATATGAACACAGAACAAGGTTTGGGCTATACTTCTGTGGTATAGTTGTATATATGAACACAGAACAAGGTTTGGGCTATACTTCTGTGGTATAGTTGTATATATGAACACAGAACAAGGTTCGGCTATACTTCTGTGGTATTGTTGTATATATGAACACAGAACAAGGTTCGGCTATACTTCTGTGGTATAGTTGTATATATGAACACAGAACAAGGTTCTGCTATACTTCTGTGGTATAGTTGTATATATGAACACAGAACAAGGTTCGGCTATACTTCTGTGGTATAGTTGTATATATGAACACAGAACAAGGTTCTGCTATACTTCTGTGGTATAGTTGTATATATGAACACAGAACAAGGTTCGGCTTTACTTCTGTGGTATAGTTGTATATATGAACACAGAACAAGGTTCGGCTATACTTCTGTGGTATAGTTGTATATATGAACACAAAACAAGGTTCGGCTATACTTCTGTGGTATAGTTGTATATATGAACACAGAACAAGGTTGGGCTATACTTCTGTGGTATAGTTGTATATATGAACACAGAACAAGGTTCGGCTATACTTCTGTGGTATAGTTGTATATATGAACACAGAACAAGGTTCTGCTATACTTCTGTGGTATAGTTGTATATATGAACACAGAACAAGGTTCGGCTTTACTTCTGTGGTATAGTTGTATATATGAACACAGAACAAGGTTCTGCTATACTTCTGTGGTATAGTTGTATATATGAACACAGAACAAGGTTCGGCTATACTTCTGTGGTATAGTTGTATATATGAACACAGAACAAGGTTCTGCTATACTTCTGTGGTATAGTTGTATATATGAACACAGAACAAGGTTCGGCTTTACTTCTGTGGTATAGTTGTATATATGAACACAGAACAAGGTTCGGCTATACTTCTGTGGTATAGTTGTATATATGAACACAGAACAAGGTTCGGGCTATACTTCTGTGGTATAGTTGTATATATGAACACAGAACAAGGTTCGGCTATACTTCTGTGGTATAGTTGTATATATGAACACAGAACAAGGTTCGGCTATACTTCTGTGGTATAGTTGTATATATGAACACAGAACAAGGTTCGGCTATACTTCTGTGGTATAGTTGTATATATGAACACAGAACAAGGTTGGGCTATACTTCTGTGGTATAGTTGTATATATGAACTGTAGCCACTTAGTCTTCAAATGCTCCTCACTGGGCAGATGAAAAAAGTTTGCTTTTGCGTCGCACTTCAAAACAGCGTCTCGACATGTTAGTTTTCCCTGGCGTCTCCGACAGGGTTGCCAGGTCTGCACAACAAAACCAGCCCAATTGCTCATCAAAACTAACCCAATCACGACCAAAAATAGTCAAATAGCATTCCCGGGTGTTTCCCCAATAACAATCATGTTCCAGTGGGTAAAACAATCGCGTCAACCCGTGCACTACACAAACAACCCGCGGAAACAGTGCAGGCATACTGACCTGGCAACACTGGTCTCCGAACGCAATGAGTGGGTGTATCTTATTCAAATAACTTGTCAAGTTGACGTCAACTAGACAAAGGAAAAGCATCGTTCGTCTATCGATTCATATCAACGACTCAGAGTCGACTCTTACTTTTGAGTTGACATGTTTAAAACTTTGCAGGATGTTTTCGTTCACTTAGATCTATGTTACACACTACATGAAGGGCAATTTTCAAAAATCCATAATAGGTACCCTTTAATCAGATTAAAAAGCCTTTTTTATTTAATTTTTACATTTTTTGTTGATAAAACATACTATTCCACGTACTGCCCCCCCCCCCCCCCCCACACACACACACACACACACAAGCTCTTGAAGCTCCGCCCCCTGTGCCGGGAGCAGCAGCTCATTTGCATTTAAAGGCACACACACAAAAATTGCGTGTTTTTACTCACCCTCAAAAAGTGACACTTTTAACATGCTATATAAAATAACTGCGGGGTATTTTGAGCTAAAACTTCACACACACACTTTATAGAGACTTATTAGACATCAGAGACTTATTTTACATCTTGTGAAAAGGTCATTATATTTGGTTCTTTACCGATGGATCCTTTCGGACACGAGACGGCGGCCGGTAAACCGAACTTAGTCCTTGGCCACCAGATTCCCTGATCAATGGCCTGAGGACAGCTGTCGTAGATCACTGCAACACACACACACACACACGTGTGACTGGGGGAATTCTGGGAAGGTTCACTGAAGAAGAGCGTATGATGTGTTTGAGTCTGACCTTCACAGCCGCTGGACGAGACCTCGGCGAACGGGTTATCACAGAGGTCACACTGGCGACCTATGACCCCTGGCTTACACTGACACTGACCCGTGACCCGGTCACACGCGCGGGAGAACGAGCCCACGGCGTAACACTCGCACAGCACACACACGTCACCTGACGCGGGCCGGAAGTGATTATCCTGAGGAGAGAAACGTAACGAGCGATCGCATCATCAGCGCAGTCACCAGTGTGGCGGAATGATGCGCTACAGGCTAAAGCGGAATTCTTTATAAATCTGGATTAATATAACAATTAAATAATATAATACATTATAAAATATATTAATATAAAATAAAAATAATATCATTTTTTAAATAATTTATTAAACAATATTAAAAAATATATATATAATAAGAATTTTTTTTTTTACTAAATACTCAAATATAAAAATAATATGATGATAATAATAACAATAATAAATAATAAAATGTAGTAATATAAACAAATATTATTTTTTTAAATAATTTATAAAACAATATTAAAATAAAAAATATAATTAAAAATGTATTTTTGACTAAATAATCAAATAATCAAATAATAATAATATGTAGTAATATAAAAAAATATTAGTTTTTAAATTTATTTAACAATATTAAAATATAATAAATAATAATATAGCTAAAAATAAATTATAGACTAAATACTCAAATATCAAAATAAAATAGAATAATAATAATAATAATAATAATAATAAATTATAAAATGTATTAAACAATATAGAATTATTGTTTTTATTTTATGTTTCATTTATTAAACAATATTAAATTGTAAAATTCTTTAAACAATAAAATAAAACAGTATAATACAAAAACTTACATTACGATTCATCAACCAATATAAAAATAAACTGTACAAATTATTAAACAATATAAAACATTAATCATAATAAATAAATAAAAATATAAAATGTATTAAACTTTTTTAATTTTGTTTAATTAAATAAACAATATTAAAATGAAAGAATAGAATAGAAATAAAATGTAGTCTATTGAACAATCTAAAATCAAAATAACAACAAAAATTAATTGTATCATTTTTTTAAACATTAAAATATAATAATATAATACAAACAATTACGTTAAAATGTATCAACCAATATAAAAATTGAGTAACAAAAAATAAACTGTACAATCATTAAACAATATAAAAATAATGTAATAAATATACACATTTTAATTTAATATTTTTTTTAATAAATCTGATAATATTTTAAAACATTATTTAAATTTAGATTGTTTAATAAATACTAAATAAATAATGGAGCAATATAAAAAATTAAATAATATAATACAAATAATTCTAGTCATCTAAAATTAATTTTTTAGATTTACTAGATTTTTTTTTAGAATTGATTTACTAAATAATGCAAAAATATAAATAATTAATTTATTGAAAAATTAAAAATGTATAATAGTAACTAAATAAACATTAATAGTTTCATAATGTTCACCTTGCAGCGACACACTCCGCTGGTCTTGTTACAGTCGGCGTCGAATCCTTTAGCCGTGTCGCAGTTACACGGACCACATGACTTATCACCCCACCATCCGCGGGGACACGGCAGGTCCGTCCTGACACACACACACACACACACACACACACACACACACACACACACACACACACACACACACACGTCAGTACACACATCACTGACACGAATCATGAGCGCCTCAGGGAACATCTCCTACTTTCTCTGGCAGTATTGGCCGAAGAAGCTGCTGGGACAGGTACAGGTGTACCCGTGGGTGGAGCTTATCTTCCTGCTGCATGCTGATTGGTGCTCGCAGGGGTTCAGTGCGCAGGCGTCCGTGCAGCTGCTGCCGTAGTAACCTGTTCACAAATAACATCCAGATATATGTGTGTATATTCCAACCTCCCAGTCTCTCTCTTTAACCCAACACTGAAGAGCTTAAACTGCAGTTCCTCCACTGGCCACTAGAGAGCGACTGCAGAAGAGACTCAATCCCATAAACCCCCATGTTAAAATGCCCAACTTTACAGCAGAATAAAACATGTTTACAGTCTGGTGCTAAAAGTGGTTTAGGTCTATATTGCTAATGTTGCTCTTCATGACGACTGTGAGGGGGTGAATATTTTTATAACTCATCCGTTTAAATTATATTAAGCCTTAAAGTTCTGCATACTTAAGGGCGTGGCCACTTGAGTGACAGGTGGATTGCCGCCGATGTCACTACTAGCCGTTTGTCTGCTAGCGTTAGCGTCACATCGCCTCAGCTAAAGCCTTGTTTATACTCGACGCGTCCGCAAGACCGCGAAGGTGTGCGCGGCAAAAATGCCGTCATTGCGGTGTGGGCGGTCGGCGCGTTGGGGCGCAAGACCTCATTTCGCTTGGCGGTGTGCACGGCTTTTTTGTAACAGCGCGCGCGGCGCCGCATCCGAGGATGAACGACTTCAAGCCGAATCTGCCCGAGCATGACGTCTCACTGCACCGGCACCCAGTTTGCGCGTCTAAATCAGTTGCTTATGTTTACAAAATTAGAAAATATTTAAGAAATCGTTAATTTAGTTGTATAGCCAACATGTCTTTATATCCACATATTTTGTTCTAATGTCATAAGTAATAATCTCATGCTTCACTGTATTTTACACGATTCTTTTTGTAGTGTTATTGGTGGTGATGTACTAAAATAAACATTGTCACGTGTGGACCTTTCTTCTTCTCTCCGTTGATTCCTCGTGGTTAGAGGACATTTACCTGAGTCGCCCCCTGTCGTTTCACAGAATAGTACAACGGCGAGCACGTCGAGAATAAACGCCTCGTCCGTTTGGGGAGATGCGCGTGCAGTCTGTGGAGACTCGCGCTCTTGCGGACGCGTCGAGTATAAACCAGGCTTCAGAAACACTCTTCAGAAACACTACGAGTGACGTCACACACACTACGCACAGTGTTTTATAGTCTATGGTCCATGTATGAGATACTCAGTGAGAGAGCGAGTCAAGACTGACCGGTGTGGCAGCGGCAGGAGTGTGTGTCCCAGTCGTCTCTGCACTTGCTGTGTTCGGGACACGGGTTTGATCCGCAGGCGTTCGGGAAACTGCAGCCAGACTCCACGTTCAGCACCTGAGCCTGATGCATGCTGGGAAACACAGGAGCCGAGGGGGACTCGCCCAGACGCAGACCCTGCGGAGGATCTCAGAGTGAGTGTGTGTTGTGTGTGTGTGTGTGTGTGTGTGTGTGTGTGTGTGTGTGTGTGTGTGTGTGTGTGTGGTGTGTGTGTGGTGTGTGTGTGTGTGTGTGTGTGTGTGTGTGTGTGTGTGTGTGTGTGTGTGTGTGTGGTGTGTGTGTGTGTGTGTGTGTGTGCGTGTGTGTGTGTGTGTGTGTGTGTGTGTGTGTGTGTGTGTGTGTGTGTGAGTGTGTGTGTGTGTGTGATGATCACCTGAACGCATCCTCTGAATCCACTGAGGACTTTATTCCTGCCGTCTGTGACGCCGCCGACACTCAGAGTCTTCAGTTTAACTCCTCTTAACTTAGAGTCCAGATCCATAGACGCCTACACACACACACACACACACACACACACACACACACACACACACACACACACACACACACACACACACACACACACACACACACACACACACACGACTGGTTCACTCACTAACATCATTGTGGGAACTCTCCATAGACGTAATGGTTTTTATACTGTATAAAACTGTATATTCTGTGCCATAACACTAACTCTACCCCTAAACCTATCCATCACACACACACACACACACACACACACCACACACACACACACACACAACAGACACACAACAGACACACACACACACACACAACACACACACACACACACACACACCACACACACACACACACACACACACACCACACACACACACACACACACACACACACACACACACACACACACACACACACACACACACACACACACACACACACACACACACACACACACACACACACACACACACACACAAAACACACAACACACACACACACACACACACACACACACACACACACACACACACACACACACACACACACACACACACACACACACACACACACACCACACACACACACACACTCTCTCTCACACACACTCTCTCTCACACACACACACACACACACACACACACAACACACACACACACACACACACACACACACACACACACTAACCCTATCCCTGTGTCTGACAGTCATGTGACGTCTCTCCTCAGTATATGTGTGTGTGTGTGTGTGTATATATTACCGTGTACAGGCCGTGGTCGAGGCTCAGAGCCGCTGTAATGGAGGCGGAGCCACGGAGCTCCAGCAACACGTGATGCCATTGGCCGTCGCTCACCGTGACATCATCAACACGAGACACGGCGGAGTCCTCGCCGCGCTGGACCGACGTCACCACACACCCCGCCCTCAGCTGACGCACACACACGCACGCACGCACACACACACACACACACACACACACACAAAAGCGTTAGAGAAACCCTGATGACATCATCCTGCACTACAGAAATGCTCGTCCAATCAAACGCTCGCCCCGCCCCCTTAACGTCACCTCACATTCGCAAGATTGAGCGCAGAGCGATTGAGTTTTATTTAATATATACAATGTATATGTAATGTACATATGTGCATTAGCTGTAATTAATTCATATATATTATAATAATACATGTATATTATATAGTATTTAAATGTTAATTGTTGAGCTCCTCAGAATTATTAAACTAAAATATTAAACATTATAAAGTAATATATGTATAAAGCCTCGTACACACCGGGACGAATATCGGCTCGCGTTATTCGTCAGCGTTTTTCAACCCCTTTTTTTGTTACCGTGGAGACCATGGAGACCGTGATCTGGACAGTATTTCAGACAAAGTGACTTGTTACATTAATTATTGTGTTGAGTCTATAATTCCTTGTAAATTAATTAAAATCTTTCCCAATAATAAACCTTGGGTTACCAGAGAAGTTAAGGCCGCTATAAATAAGAAGAAAGCTGCTTTTTATAGTGGTGATAAAGAAAGAATTAAAAGTGCTCAAAGAGAGTTAAAAATCATTATTAGACAGGGCAAACTAAGGTATAAGGAAAAGGTTGAAGGAAATATGTCCTGTAGTAACACAAGAGGATTATGGAATGGTATGAAGTCTATTACTGGATATGGGACCAGTAAACCCAGTTTATGTAATTTGGGTTTACAGGCTAATGATGCCAATACTTTTTTTGCAAGGTTCGATGAATTAGACTTTTCTTCACTCCATGAGAATATTCTTTCTAACCTTAGTCAGAGCAGCTCTGAGGACTGTAGTCCAGCTATTATTCTTAACACTGAAGAGGTTCGTCAGCAGTTAAGGCGTATTAAACCAAATAAGGCGGCAGGCCCTGATGGTGTTCATCCACGTACCCTAAAAGTGTGTGCTGACCAGCTGTGCTCCGTCCTTCACTCATTGTTTTCTTTGTCTCTGTCTTGTGCCAAAATCCCGGTTATGTGGAAAACGTCTTGTCTTGTCCCGATTCCCAAAAAAGCTAAGTCTAACAACCTTTCTAATCTGAGGCCTATAGCTCTGACCTCGCAGATTATGTCAAGTCAAGTCAAGTCACCTTTATTTATATAGCGCTTTTTACAATACAAATTGTTTCAAGCACTTTACAGAGATAACAGAAAACAATGTTGTAATAGTATTGTTCAATTGAAAATTAAATGTCCCCAACTAAGCAAGCCAAAAGGCGAGGCAACAGTGGCAAGGAACCAAAACTCCATCAGGTACAGAATGAGAAAAAAACCTTGGAGAACCAGGCTCAGTCGGGGCCAGTCCTCCTTGGCCAACGAATGACTGTTGTTATGAGTTAGGCAGCATAATGCCAGGAGTCAGATGGATCAGAACTTCACGATATTATCCAGTTCATTGGTTGGGTTGGTCATCCGGCCGGTGAGGAGATGAGGGTGAGGTGTCCATGGACACTGGACCTGGACACTAGAAGTGTTTTGAGAGGGTTGTACTGGATCATCTGACTAGGCAGGTGTCTGCTTTTCAGGATCCTTTGCAATTTGCTTATAGGAAGGGTGAAGGGGGTAGATGATGCACTATTATTTATGTTGCACAATATTTATAGTCATCTTGAAACTACTGCCAGTTCCGTTAGGATCATGTTTTTTGATTTTTCGAGTGCTTTTAATACTATACAGCCACATATTTTAGCTAATAAATTAATTGATTTTAAAATGCATAATACAACCATTGCCTGGATTCTAGAGTACCTTTTAGCACGACCACAGTTTGTCAGGATTGGTAACAAACATTCTAATACCATTTTAACTAATACTGGAGCACCTCAGGGTACAGTCCTATCCCCCTTTTTATTTTCACTTTACACAGCTGACTATAGACATAGTCAGCCATCTTGCTGGTTACAAAAATTCTCTGATGACACTGCTTTAGTGGGTCTACTTAATCAGGGCGATGATCTTGCTTACAGAAGGGAGGTTCAGTCTTTTTATAGCTGGTGTGAGTCAAACTTTTTGAAACTGAATGTAGAGAAGACTAAAGAACTTGTGATTGATTTTAGAAAGAAAAAAGAGAAGGTCCTTCCAGTTACAATTAATGGTCAGTTGATTGAAATTGTGCAGTCATATAAATTTTTAGGCGTCCATCTGGATGAAAAATTAAACTGGAAAGAGAACACTAATGTCCTAATGAAGAAGGCTCAGTCGAGACTGTTCTTTTTAAAAAAACTCAGATCATTCAATATTAGCACAAAGCTCTTAAATGTTTTTTACCAAGGGATTTTAGCTAGTGTTCTTTTTTATGCTGTACTTTGCTGGGGGGGCAGTATATCAGTTGAGGACAAAAATAGGATAAATAAGCTGATCAAGAGAGCTGGGTCAGTTATTGGTCTTAACCCAGATGTACTGGAGGTTACTGTGGAGAAGAGGATAGGTTCGAAATTAAAAATTGTCCTACTTTTTGAAGGCCATCCACTACACAATTTGTTCAAAGGACTAAGAAGCTCCTTTAGTGAGAGATTGGTAATGCCTCGGTGCTCTAGTGAGCGCATGAGAAGGTCGTTTGTTCCCGCAGCGGTCAGATATTTCAATGAACACTGTTAATTGTTGAATATTATTCTTGTCTTTTATAGTGGTTATTTGTTTATTTTGTTTATATATTTATTGAACTGTGAAATTGAATGAATTATTTATTTATTTTTTTAAATTGGGTTTCATCAGGGTCTATTAGTCTCCTAATGCAGAATTATTTATTTATCTGTCTGTTAGTTGTGTGTTGTGTTTGATGGTTGTATGGTTGGTGGCAAACCAGTTTCCCTATCGGGATTAATAAAGATCTATCAAAAAAAAATTCATTCCCTGACATTAGATGGCGCTAAATACCCCGGTCCACAAAGTGCTTCTGACACTCGCTTGTCACTCAGAAGAAGAGAGCGAGTTTGTCGCGTTTGTCATATAGTTCTTTATTCTCGTTTGTGTCTCTTTATATAGACAACAACAAGACCAGCAGCTCTACATTCATCTGGCCTTGCATCTTCCTCGTCTATTTCTTCCCGGCAGAGTGTAGAGGCTGTATATCTTCTTCGCCGTTACGTATGTGTGCTCGGCAAGACCGTTTTGTGTTTGAGCGCCCCCAAGTTGTGTTTTACTGTAACTTCAGAAGCTCCAGACACGAGAGCAAAAGCGCCAATCTCATTGGTCGGATAGTTTTTGACGCGTCGCGTCAAACAAAAAAAACGAACCCGAGGCGTTTTTAAAAAAATGATGCTTTTACGCGTGGCGTTTTACGCGTCGGTGTGAACACTCACATTGGCGCCCATTGTTTAGTCACGAGGCGTTAAACGTTGGCGAATATCGCACGCGAAATTCGTCCCGGTGTGAACAGGCCTTAACACTATCAGACAAAAACAAAACATTATAAATAAAATATATAAATTTGTATTATTATATAGTTATACATTTAAACAAATGATATTAACAGTATATTAATTCATATATTGTAATTTACATAATAATATATATTAATTATTTTTAAAATAATATTTAATGTTTTATTATACGCCAAATATTATACATAAAATGATTTATAAGATTATATTACATTATAGTTTACTGAATAAAAAACAAAAAGTTACAAATATAATGTAATTTAAATAAATATTTTATAATGCATTAATTCATTTATACAAATAACAAATATAGTTTGTGTATAGTTAATATAGTTGTTAATATATATTAAAATAGTTGATATATTGTGTTATATCTCACACGACCAGCAGGTGGAGCTAAAGACATTATATATCAGTGTGTGTGTGTGTGTGTGTGTGTGTGTGTGTGTGTGTGTGTGTGTTGTGTGTGTGTGAGAGAGAGAGAGAGAGTGTGTGTGTGTGTGTGTGTGTGAGAGAGAGAGAGAGTGTGTGTGTGTGTGTGTGTGTGTGTGTGTGTGTGTGTGTGAGTGTGGTGTGGTGTGTGTGTGTGTGTTGTGTGTGTGTGTGTGGTGTGGTGTGGTGTGTGTGTGTGTGGTGTGAGAGAGGAGGTGTGTGTGTGTGTGTGTGTGTGTGTGTGAGGTGTAGGGGTGTGTGTGTGTGTGTGTGTGTGTGAGAGTGAGTGTGTGTGTTGTGTGTGTGTGTGTGTGTGTGTGTGTGTGTGTGGGAGGTGTGTGAGGTGTGTGTGTGTGTGTGTATGTGTGAGGTGTGTGATGTTGTCTGATGTGTGTGTATAGTGTTGGTCCGTATGTAGTTGTGATGTTGTCCGAAACTGATTATCCAGGTTGCCGACTGTTAGTCCTCGAACATGATTACTCCATGCCAAGGACTGTTACCACGACAGCAGATTACTCCATGACAACAGACGTTACCCTGGAACGCACGGTTCGGCATCACTGCACAGACAGACAGGCGTCATTACTGACCGCTTCATGACTAAAGGCCTATACAATAACTATAACGATACCTATATTAACGTCCACAAGAGCGGACGATAACTATAACGATAACTATATTAGTGTTAACACCAGCGGACGATAACTATAACGATGACTATATTAACGTCCACAACAGCGAACGATAACTATAACGATAACTATATTAGTGTCCACACCAGCGGACGATAACTATAACGATAACTATATTAGTGTCCACACCAGCTGACGATAACTATAACGATGACTATATTAGTGTTCACACCAGCTGACGATAATATAACGATAACTATATTAGTGCTCACACCAGCGGACGATAACTATAACGATAACTATATTAGTGTCCACACCAGCGGACGATAACTATAACGATAACTATATTAGTGTTCACACCAGCGGACGATAACTATAACGATAACTATATTAGTTGTCAACACCAGCTGACGATAACTATAACGATAACTATATTAGTGTCCACACCAGCGGACGATAACTATAACGATAACTATATTAGTGTCACACACCAGCGGACGATAACTATAACGATAACTATATTAGTGTCCACACCAGCTGACGATAACTATAACGATGACTATATTAGTGTTCACACCAGCTGACGATAACTATAACGATAACTATATTAGTGTTCACACCAGCGGACGATAACTATAACGATAACTATATTACTGTTCACACCAGCTGACGATAACTATAACGATAACTATATTAGTGTTCACACCAGCGGACGATAACTATAACGATAACTATATTAGTGTTCACACCAGCGACGATAACTATAACGATAACTATATTAGTGTTCACACCAGCAAACGATAACTATAACGATAACTATATTAGTGTTCACACCAGCAGACGATAACTATAACGATAACTATATTAGTGTCCACCAGCGACGATAACTATAACGATGACTATATTAGTGTTCACACCAGCGGACGATAACTATAACGATAACTATATTAGTGTTCACACCAGCAGACGATAACTATAACGATAACTATATTAGTGTTCACACCAGCGGACGATAACTATAACGATAACTATATTAGTGTTCACACCAGCGGACGATAACTATAACGATAACTATATTAGTGTTCACTCCAGCGGACGATAACTATAACGATAACTATATTAGTGTTCACACCAGCGGACGATAACTATAACGATAACTATATTAGTGTTCACACCAGCGGACGATAACTATAACGATAACTATATTAGTGTCCACACCAGCGGATGATAACTATAACGATAACTATATTAGTGTTCACACCAGCGGACGATAACTATAACGATAACTATATTAGTGTTCACACCAGCGGACGATAACTATAACGATAACTATATTAGTGTTCACACCAGCGGACGATAACTATAACGATAACTATATTAGTGTTCACACCAGCGGACGATAACTATAACGATAACTATATTAGTGTTCACACCAGCGGACGATAACTATAACGATAACTATATTACTGTTCACACCAGCTGACGATAACTATAACGATAACTATATTAGTGTTCACACCACGGACGATAACTATAACGATAACTATATTAGTGTTCACACCAGAGGACGATAACTATAACGATAACTATATTAGTGTTCACACCAGCGGACGATAACTATAACGATAACTATATTAGTGTTCACACAGAGGACGATAACTATAACGATAACTATATTAGTGTTCACACCAGCTGACGATAACTATAACGATGACTATATTAGCTCCACAACAACAAACTACAATGATAACTATAACGATAACTATATTAGCGTCCATACCAACGGATGATAACTATAACGTGAAATCTGTCATTCTTTTACATTTAAACATATTTTTAAAAATCTATCTTTATCATTATAGTAATCGTCCGGGTGTGAAAAGGCTATAACAGTCCCCGCTCACCTTTCTCGCAGTTGCGTCCTCCAAAGCCCAGAGCGCAGTCGCATCGGAACGAACCCCACAGATTCACGCAACTGCCGCCGTTCAGACACGGGTTATTGCTACAGAAGTGTCGCTTCGCCGAGCATCCTGGGAAAACAGACACATCGTACACACATTATGGGAACTCACCATCACTGTAATCCCGATAAAACATCAATAGCGCCTCACCGGCTAGCGTTCCGTTATTCGCGATAAATCCCGCCATGTCGATGTGTCGCTCGTCGATGCGCAGGTCCTTCATGCAGCCGATGAACTGCCGGTTCCCGACGGGAAACTCCTCCGGGAGTTTGGGAACGCCGCCCAGTAACAGCGGACCCGTCAGATCCAGAGACCTGTGCGGCGAATGCTAAAGTTAAGAATTTGTTTGAAAGATTATCGTTCGTTTTGTGACATCACACACATGCTTTCACTTCTTGGATCCTGATTTGCTGGTGTTCACACCAGCAGACTATAACTATAATGATAACTATATTAGAGTTTACACCAGCGGACGATAACTATAACGATAACTATATTAGTGTTCACACCAGCGGACGATAACTATAACGATAACTATATTAGTGTTCACACCAGCGGACGATAACTATAACGATAACTATATTAGTGTTCACACCAGCGGACGATAACTATAATGATAACTATATTAGAGTTTACACCAGCGGACGATAACGATAACTATATTAGTGTTCACACCAGCGGACGATAACTATAACGATAACTATATTAGAGTTTACACCAGCGGACGATAACGATAACTATATTAGTGTTCACACCAGCAGACAATAACTATAACGATAACTATATTAGTGTTCACTCCAGTGGACGATAACTATAACGATAACTATATTAGTGGTCACACCAGCGGACGATAACTATAACGATAACAATATTAGTGTTCACACCAGTGGACGATAACTATAACGATAACTATATTAGAGTTTACACCAGCAGACGATAACTATAACGATAACTATATTAGTGTTCACACCAGCAGACGATAACTATAACGATAACGTACTCGGTTACTAACGTAACCTCGGTTCTCTCTAGAGAGGGAACGAGTACTGCGTAATATCTTACGCTATGGGGAAAACTCTTTTCCACGAGATATTGAAGCCAAAAATTATCCTTAATTTTTTACTAATGTAAAACGCTTTGCAGCAGCAAGCAGACCTAGGCGAGACAGCTCGCGCGCCTATTGGCTGCTCTGCGGCAATAGCAGCAGCCTATCGAGAGAGGCTCTGCGTGACGTCACGACGAATGGGGGCCCTTCGCGCCCATATCGTCACGTCCCGCCAGAAAGGGCGTGGTCTCGCCCTATATCTAGGCTCGATAGCTGCTCTTACGTCGGTTTTCATCGCCGAAGCGAACCAGAGCGTATTCCAAGCACGGCAAGATACGCAGTACTCGTTCCCTCTCTAGAGAGAACCGAGGTTACGTTAGTAACCGAGTACGTTCTCTTACGAGAGTATCTCTCGTACTGCGTAATATCTTACGCTATGGGGAACACAATGCAACACGCCGTGCTGGTAGGGATCCAACACCAAAGACCCAGGGGCCGAAGCCCGGGGCGCATATAGTGCATAATCACCATAAACTCACAGAGAGTGAGGGAAGAGAGGCTAGAAGCATCATTCCCTGTAAATAGCCTCCGAAAGGGGCCAATCATATGACAATAACCAAACCGTCAGGGTGAACATTCAGCCTGAACTGGGTGGCCACAAGTGTGTCAATTTTTAAATGAGCTGCTGTACCGGTCAGTGAGCGATACGCAGGCCAAACTCAGTATCCGAGCCGCACAGCGGGCATATAGCACTGAATTCTATACCGCCAAAAGCTTAGCTTGTAAGGCGGGGACCTCCAGATTATAGTATTTTATAAATGTAGACGGCGAGGCCCAGCCCGCGGCCATACAAATATCTTGCAGGGTAACCCCGCTAGACCATGCCCACGAGGAGGCCATGCCTCTCGTGGAGTGCGCTCTAACACCCAAAGGGCACTGAAGGCCCTTAGAAGTGTAAGCCAGCGCTATGGCACCAACTATCCATCTGGATAAGCTCTGTTTCGACGCGGCAAGTCCCTTAGTACGGCCGCCAAACGAAACAAAAAGCTGCTCAGTCTGTCTGAAACCAGACGAGCGGGACACATAAGCCCTTAGTGCCCTGACAGGGCAAAGGAGACTCGCGTCCTTCTCCTCATTGAAAACCGGAAGGGCAGACAGGGAAATCACCTGGGCCCTGAACGGTGTGTTGAGGGATTTCGGCACGTAACCGTGCTTTGGTTTGAGTATGACCTTAGAGTCGTTAGGTCCAAACTCCATGCATGACGCGCTTACTGAGAGCGCTTGCAAGTCCCCTACGCGCTTCACTGAAGCGAGAGCCATAAGAAACGCTGTCTTGAAAGACAAGTGTTTCATGTCTGACGACTGGATTGGCTCGAATGGGGCGCCTTTCATGGCCTCCAAGACCGTGGAAAGGTCCCATGTCGGGACTGAAGGGGGCCTGGGAGGGTTTAGCCTCCGAGCTCCTCTAAGGAAACGCACGACTAAGTCGCTCTTTCCTAGTGACTGGCCAGACACCGGTTTTGCAAACGTTGCTATGGCCGCCACGTATACTTTGAGCGTGGAAGGGGACCTGCCCTTATCCAGTAGCTCCTGAAGGAAGGAAAGCACTTCCGTAACCCCGCAGTCTACAGGTGAAAAGCCCTGCGCTTGACACCAAGCAGAGAACACAGACCACTTCGAGGAGTAGAGCCGTCTGGTAGACGGGGCTCTAGCCTGCGCGATCGTGTTTAGCACTCCCTCTGGGAGGTCAGCGGGTACCCGTTGATGGCCCATGCGTGCAGGGACCACAGATCCGGGCGAGGATGCCAAATCGAGCCTTCCGCCTGAGAGAGGAGGTCCCTCCTCAGCGGTAACGGCCATGGAGCAGCGCTGGTCAGCTGCATCAGGACAGGGAACCACGACTGGTTTGTCCAGAGCGGAGCTATGAGTAGCACTGGGCATCCCTCCCTCCTGATTCGTTCCAACACCTGAGGCAGGAGTGAGACAGGGGGAAAAGCATAAAGGGGGCGGCGGGGCCAGACATGGGCCAGCGCGTCCCGGCTTTTCGAGAAGAATCTCGGGCAGTGAGCAATTTCTTGGGACGCGAACAGGTCCACCTGCGCTCTGCCAAACGTTTCCCACAGCAGCTGGATCGTCTGCGGGTGCAGAGACCATTCTCCTGCTGGAACGTTGTTTCTGGACAGCCTGTCTGGTCCCACATTTAGGTGACCAGGCACATGCGCCGCTCTCAGCGAGAGCAGGTTGTGCTGAGCCCAGACCAGGAGGCGTTCCGTCAGCCTGTAAAGGTTTCGGGACCTGACGCCGCCCTGGCGATTTATGTATGCCACCACTGACATGTTGTCCGACCGGACCAATACGTGGTGGCCTGTTATCTGGGGACAGAAGCGCCTTAGCGCTTTGTCGACTGCTATCAATTCCAAGCAGTTTATGTGTAGGAGCTTCTCCCGCACTGACCACAGGCCAGCCAGCGGTCTGCCCTCGAGCAGCGCTCCCCACCCCGAAGTGGAGGCGTCCGTAGACACCACCTTCACACTTGAGGGGATCCCCAGACTCACTCCCGACTGATACCAGTCGGTCGCTTTCCATGGTTTCAGAGCCGAAATGCACTGATGGTCGACCCTGAGGCGAAACAGACCTGCGGTCCATGCCCTGGGGGGAACTCGTGCTTTTAGCCATAGCTGCAGTGGGCGCATGCGGAGCAGGCCCAACTGGAGTACAGAGGCTGCTGAGGCCATGAGACCCAGCATTTTCTGAAACCTTCTGAGCGGGACTATAGAGCCGTGGCGGAAGGATTTCGCGACGTGCTGGATATTCAATCCGCGCTCTGGTGACAGGCGTGCCGTCATGGATAGCGAGTCTAACACTGTTCCCAGAAAGGAAATCCTCCGACTGGGGAGCAGTGAGCTTTTCGCCCAATTGACTGTAAGGCCCAGCTCCTCGAGGTGCTCGAGTAATGCGGCCCTGTGTTCTAAGAGCTCCGTTCGTGAACGAGCTAGAATCAGCCAATCGTCCAAGTAATTCAAAACTCGCATGCCCCGAAGTCTCAGGGGAGCGAGGGCCGCGTCCATGCACTTCGTGAACGTACGGGGTGCTAGGGACAGGCCGAATGGCAGGACTGTGTATTGATATGCCTGGCCCTCGAAGGCGAATCTCAAGAATCGCCTGTGATGGGACGCTATTTGTATTTGGAAATACGCGTCTTTCAGATCTATTGACATGAACCAGTCTCCTTGGCGCACTTGCGCGAGGATTTTCCTGGTCGTAAGCATCCTGAACTGGCGTTTCACGAGCGCTCTGTTCAGCAGCCTCAGATCTAGAATGGGTCTGAGCCCACCATCTTTCTTCGGTACCAGAAAATATCTGCTGTATAAGCCCCCTTCGCTCTGAGCCTGAGATAAAGGTTCTATAGCCCCCTTTCTCAGTAGTTTCGCTATCTCGGCTCGAAGTAGATGAGATACTTCGCTTTTCACCGTAGTTTCGACGCGCGCCGCGTAGCGGCGAGGGCGTCGAGCGAATTGTAGCGAATAGCCTCTCTTTATAGTGTTCATCACCCACTCTGATACCCCGGGAAGCCTTGACCACGCATCCGCGTGAATAGCTAGGGGCAGAATGAAATCTGGGCTCTGGCCGCGGGAAAGCGGCGGCACAAGAGCCCGCGTGTGCTGGGAACACAGCGCCGTGTTTACGGCGTTCGAGGCGGGGGGCGCGCTGATCACAGCGGGCAGCCTGGCCGCGCTCATCTCCTCTGAGGCGGGTAGCGCCGAGAGAGAGAGCGGGGCGAATCCCGTGGGATTCGGCGTGTCTGTGAGGAAATGTGGGCGCGGGACCACGGGCACATTTGCTACACTGAAAACACTGTCGTTTAGGGCCGACTGAATGTGTGTTGGTTTCGTTTTTACAGAAACCGAGGGACACGCAGCGTGTAGTGTAAGCGGGCATGGGGATATGGGCGCGTTCACTACAGTGTTTGCACAATCGACCGGAGTCGATTTTATTTGTGCGAGCCCTGCACCGTGGCGGGCTGTGTCTGGGTGTGGGAATGGGCACTGGGGCGTGGGCATTCTTACAACACTCATAACACCATCGGCCGAGGCCGGAACACCAGAAAATACACTCTTTATTGGATTTATCTGGGTAGCCGTAAAAACAGCTTTTGTGTGCAGGCAAGCGGGCTGAGACACCGGCTGCTTCACTGCAAAATACACTGGTACAGTCACAACGCATGGGGCTGAACGAGCGAGAAGTTTTGGTGGAAATCCGGCCGCAGCGGGACCTGAACACCGTCGTTTTCCTAGAGCGGCTAGGAAGACTTTGGGGCCTCGGGCTTGATCTCAATCCTCGGCCGGGGCCCGCGGTGAGGGGGGCGGCGTCCGGCGGAGCGAGACCGCGGTCTCTGATCCCGGGCCTGGCGGCGCTGTGAGGCGGCGGCGGCGGAGGGCGGTGCAGGCTGGGGCTGAGAGCTGCGAGCAGGCGGCTTGGTGCGGCCTGTAGCGGAGCTCGAGCGCTTCGGCAGGAAGTGCTTCATAGCCTGAGAAGTCTTCTGCACCTCAACAAACCTGTCCGCGAAGTCCTTGACGGCCGTTCCGAACAGGCCCTCCGGGGAAATGGGCGCGTCGAGGAACACAGAGCGCTCGGCTTCCGTCATCTCGGACAGCGTCAACCATAAGTGTCTCTCGGCGACGGCGAGAGAGGCCATGTTCCGCCCCATGGCTTGCGCAGCGGCTTTAGAAGCGCGTAGAGCGAGGTCCGTAGCGCTCCTCAGGTCCGCCACACAGATAGCACCGGGTCCCTCCTCGTCCAGCTTGAGAAGGAGGTCTGCCTGGTAGATCTGCAGAATAGACATCGTGTGCAGCGCTGAGACTGCTTGCCCGGCGGCGGTGTAAGCGCGTCCGTGCAGCGATGATGTCACTCGGCAGGCTTTGGACGGGAGCGTCGTCTGAACCCGCCGTCCCGCAGAGGGCGGGCAGAGATGCGAGCCGTCTCCACCGGAGGAATGGCGAGGTAGCCTCTACTTCCCGCACCGTCGACAGCGGAGAATGCCGCGGAGGTAGAGGTACGCATCCTGGCGGAAAAGGGGGCCTTCCACGACTTTGCAACCTCCTCGTGAAGTTCCGGGAGGAAGGGCGCGGGCCTAGATTTTGACGGAGCCTCGTCTTTGCCGAGAAAGCGCCCGTCTAATCTGTTGCGCGGCGGCAGCGTGGGTGCCTCCCAATCGAGGCCGATGCTTTCTACGGCCTTGGTGAGCAGACGCATCAGCTCAGACTCAATGCCGGCTCTCTTCCCAGAGGGTTGGCGGGGAGCGTTAGCGGAGGGAGGTCCACAGAGCTCGCCCAATCCTCGCTATCCGAAGCCAAGAGAGAACACGCCTCGGTGTTGTCGTCCAACTCGATGGCGGACGCGGCGGCGGACGGCGGCCGCTGTCCGTCGGTGAGCGACTCGAGCGAAGCCGGCGAAGCTGGCGGGCGAACCGGCGAGCTTTGGCGGGCTGGAGATAGCTCGGGAGCGCGCTGGGCGCGGCGCTTCTTGCGACGCGGCATCACGGCAGGCTGGGATACGGGCTCGGAGAACGAAGCCAGGCGAGTCCGCAGAGTCACCATAGGCAAACGTTCGCAGTGATGGCATCCGCCGTCAGCGAGCGCGATGGCCGCGTGATCCTCACCCAGGCAGGACACGCAGATGACATGTCGGTCCTCGTCGCTGAGTGGGGCTCGGCAAGAACCGCAGGAAGGCATCTTTAAAAAGACGCCGCTCTTTTAGAGGGGGTGGGAAAAAAGCAGATATGCAAACACACACACACACTCTATGCAGAGGAAAGGATATAACGCCGGAAAGCACAGCAGGTACGGCGGCTGAAGGCGGCGAGGCCAGCGACTCCAGACTCAATGGCACGTCCCGCTGAAGGCTACAGGTCGACGGCGCGGCTTCTCACTCTGGATCCAGCGATGCGTGAGGCTTCGCTGAAGAGATGAAAATCGACGTAAGAGCAGCTATCGAGCCTAGATATAGGGCGAGACCACGCCCTTTCTGGCGGGACGTGACGATATGGGCGCGAAGGGCCCCCATTCGTCGTGACGTCACGCAGAGCCTCTCTCGATAGGCTGCTGCTATTGCCGCAGAGCAGCCAATAGGCGCGCGAGCTGTCTCGCCAGGTCTGCTTGCTGCTGCAAAGCGTTTTACATTAGTAAAAAATTAAGGATAATTTTTGGCTTCAATATCTCGTGGAAAAGAGTTTTCCCCATAGCGTAAGATATTACGCAGTACGAGAGATACTCTCGTAAGAGAACTATATTAGAGTTTACACCAGCGGACGATAACTATAACGATAACTATAACGATAACTATATTAGAGTTTACACCAGCGGACGATAACTATAACGATAACTATATTAGTGTTCACACCAGAAGACTATGGGCTCTATCTTGCACCCGGCGCAATTGACTTTGTACACCGACGCATGTATCATTCCTATTTTGCACCCGCGCAAAGCGGGCTTTTCCCTCCACAGACGCACGTTGGTAAACTAGGAAATGAACTTGCCCTCCCTGGGCGGGTCGGCGCAAAAAGGAGGCGTGTTTCGGCGCAAACATTCCCTAGTGCTATTTTGCACTTCCAGAAAACAATTGCGCCACTGACCAAAAAAAACTGGTCTAAAGTCAGTGGCGCGTTGCGCGTTGTTCATAATGCTATTTTAAGCGCGCATGCTTGGCCATAATGTAACGGGTGCACAACGCGCACACACTTTGATTCTTTCATCAACACAGATGCAGCAGTTTTTATTTTTGCAAATCATACATTATAACAAGGAAATATATTACCATACGAGGGAAATCAGTGTGGTGTCCATGAAGATGTGAAAAAATAGGCATAAATCTAGCTTACACATTTACCAGTGTATATTGGTAATTTTTCAGGCAAATTGACGGATCAGACCTGTTTGCCCAATAGTGGCAAGACACATATAAGTACATCTGACAAATTAGTTTGTCCGTCAAGAACTAGGGAAAAAATCTGAAGACTGCGAAATCACCTTTACCATAATGTAAGTACATTAAAACCTTACTCTTTAACTTACCAGTTAAGTTGAGCTTTCTCATATTTTTTTTCTATTGATTTGGGTGGGTTTGTCCCATCCCCAATGTCACTTCTCTTTCTTTTACGGCCCTGACGAGAACATCGATATCCTCGGCTGTGAACCGATTCTGAAGCGCGCCTGGTGCGCGCGCCATAATAATAACAATCCGCCATGCAACATGCGCACCTTTTCTTAAAGGGTATGTTGGATGACGCTCTGATTGGTTTATTTCACGTTACGCCCAAACCACACCTATGAATAATGAAGCTACTTCAGACCAACCTCTTTTAGATTTGCGCCAGGCGCAAGATGCATTTATCCTGCCGGGAAAATAGCAACAGCGCCGGGATCCGCCCACAAAGTTACTTGCGCTTTGCGCTTTGACACTTGCGTTTCAGATCGTGCGCTGGGTGCAAGATAGGGCCCTATAACTATAACGATAACTATATTAGAGTTCACACCAGCGGACGATAACTATAACGATAACTATATTACTGTTCACACCAGCTGACGATAACTATAACGATAACTATATTAGTGTTCACACCAGCGGACGATAACTATAACGATAACTATATTAGTGTTCACACCAGCGGACGATAACTATAACGATAACTATATTAGTGTTCACACCAGCGGACGATAACTATAACGATAACTATATTAGTGTTCACACCAGCGGATGATAACTATAACGATAACTATATTAGAGTTTACACCAGCGGACGATAACTATAACGATAACTATATTAGTGTTCACACCAGCGGACGATAACTATAACGATAACTATATTAGCATTCACACCAGCGGATGATAACTATAACGATAACTATATTAGAGTTTACACCAGCGGACGATAACTATAACTATAACTATATTAGTGTTCACACCAGCGGACGATAACTATAACGATAACTATATTAGTGTTCACACCAGCGGACGATAACTATAACGATAACTATATTAGTGTTCACACCAGCGGACGATAACTATAAAGATAACTATATTAGTGTTCACACCAGCGGACGATAACTATAACGATAACTATATTAGTGTTCACACCAGCGGACGATAACTATAACGATAACTATATTAGTGTTCACACCAGCGGACGATAACGATAACTATATTAGTGTCAACACCAGCGGACGATAACTATAGCGATAACTATATTAGTGTTCACACCAGCGGACGATAACTATAACGATAACTATATTAGTGTCCACACCAGCGGACGATAACTATAACGATAACTATATTAGTGTCAACACCAGTGGACGATAACTATAACGATAACTATATTAGTGTTCACACCAGCGGACGATAACTATAATGATAACTATATTAGTGTTCACACCAGCGGACGATAACTATAACGATAACTATATTAGTGTTCACACCAGCGGACGATAACTATAACGATAACTATATTAGTGTTCACACCAGCGGGCGATAACTATAACGATAACTATATTAGTGTTCACACCAGCGGACGATAATTATAACGATAACTATATTAGTGTCCACTCCAGCGGACGATAACTATAACGATAACTATATTAGTGTTCACACCAGCGGACGATAACTATAACGATAACTATATTAGTGTCCACTCCAGCGGACGATAATTATAACGATAACTATATTAGTGTTCACACCAGCGGACGATAACTATAACGATAACTTATATTAGTGTTCACACCAGCGGACGATAACTATAACGATAACTATATTAGTGTTCTCACCAGCGGACGATAACTATAACGATAACTATATTAGTGTTCACACCAGCGGACGATAACTATAACGATAACTATATTAGTGTCCACTCCAGCGGACGATAATTATAACGATAACTATATTAGTGTTCACACCAGCGGACGATAACTATAACGATAACTATATTAGTGTTCACACCAGCGGACGATAACTATAACGATAACTATATTAGTGTTCACACCAGCGGACGATAACTATAACGATAACTATATTAGTGTCCACTCCAGCGGACGATAACTATAATGATAACTATATTAGTGTTCACACCAGCGGACGATAATTATAACGATAACTATATTAGTGTTCACACCAGCGGACGATAACTATAACGATAACTATATTAGTGTTCACACCAGCGGACGATAACTATAACGATAACTATATTAGTGTTCACACCAGCGGACGATAACTATAACGATAACTATATTAGTGTTCACACCAGCGGATGATAACTATAGCACTAAATATAAGAACTCATGAAAGATTATCGTTAGTTTTGTGACAACACTCACACACGCTCTTACTTTTTGGACCCTGATTGGCTGCCCTGGGCGGAACACGAGTAATTTCCGATCACGTGACCGAAGCGCAGAGACACCGACGTGTCGCAGTCGTCAACTGTTACCACGACAACCTTCTGATCGGAGGGACCCTGAGGAAGACCGGCACTGTTCAGGACGGGCTAAGAGAGAAAGAGAGAGATTAAACATAAAATTAAACAATAAAACAACTTCAACATTTATTAGGTGAAAAAAGAGATAGTATCCTACTAGCAGCGAGATATATTGATGCCTTTTACAAAAAGAGCTCACACACACAGACAAAGACACAGACACGCACACGCACGCACACACACACACACACACACAGACAAAGACACAGACACGCACACGCACGCACACACACACACACACACACACACACACACACACACACACACACACACACACACACACACACACACACACACACAACGCACAAGCTCACAAACGCAAACACTCACACACTGCATTGTTCATAGAATTCTAAAATGTTGATTAATTGTTTGTACTGTTTTTTTAATTTATTTTTTATGATTTTATTTCAAACAAAACCATCCAGATGCAGTGAGTTTAAGATAAAAATACCCCACAGACAGACAGACGTGTGATGAGCTTCTTCTTCTGTGAGGTATTTTTATCAGTCCAGCATCTTTTTGTGTTTTTTTAGTGTATTTTTATAGATTGAGTTCAAACCGTCACTGATTCCACTCAAACGAACACGAACACACACAACGAGCCTCACTAATGAATGATCTCATCACGGAGAGGTCACGACCCCTTTCAGACTGACCCCGCTGGGCAGGACACACACACACACACACGCGCACACACACACACACACACACACACACACACACACACACAACACACACAACACAACACACACACACACACACGCACACGCACACACACACACACACAACACACACACACACAACACACACACACACACACACCACACACACACACACACACACACACAAACACACACACACACAAACACACACACACAGCACACACACACTCTCTCTCACATAAACAAAGAGAGACAAAAACGCACTCTGAGATTGAGTTATTTCTTCAGTAAATTATCACTGTGCTCATAAATCTCATTTGATCTCATCAAGATCAAAGCATCATGTTTGAAGTTAAAGTGACACAATGTAACAGTTTATGACACCTGAGATTTAAACTCTTATAAGAGCAAAACTTGATGATTCCTCACATTTACAGACATTCTGAAAAACAAGCATTTACAAATGAAAGAAAACGCTTCTACTGACCTCTGACCCCAGAGAGAGAGAGTGTGTGTGTGTGTGTGTGTGTGTGTGTGTGTGTGTGTGTGTGTGTGTGTGTGTGTGTGTGTGTGTGTGTGTGTGGTCTTAAAGGAGTTGAACACAATGCATGAGGTCACACACACACACACACACTCTCTGAATCTGTCCTACATTTCACACACGCGCCCCTGAGGCCATCAGCCCAGACACCAGTCTCTCACGCTCCTTGTGATGTCACTTCCTGTGGTCACATGACTCGCTCACCTTGTTGTAGTAGTGCACGTGTGCGGTGTGCCATTGGCCGTCACTGACTCCGCCCACGAGGAAGGGCGACACCCTCGTCTTCGTCTCGCCTGCGTTATTACATCACACACACACACACACATTCATATGCAGATTAAACACACACTCATTAAAGAGCTGGAGATAAAACTGACAGCCAATGAGATATGAGCTTCTTGGTCATGTGACTGGAACCATTTGTTATATTATGGGTATGTGATTTGGAAAACGACCAGCAGATTTTGAAAATATACAATTCAAATGGTCCTACCTTCTTTCCTCCAGCACTGGCCCTGACTCCACCCACTCGAAGAACATGGACGCGCAATCATGACCGAGCGAAACTCAGATGCGTGAGAGATTGTAATGACGATTTACTACTAATCATGGAACCGGCTTTACTGACGAGATGCACATGCGTCACGAGCTTTGAGTATGCGCACGACGGGGGTCACGCGCGCTGGGGAGAGGGGGGTGTGGGACGACCGTTTGATTGACGAACTTACTGTCCAATGACTATAGGTGGTCTTGGAAATGATTGGCTGGAGTTTTTCGAGTCCTGCCTGTTCCACAGATGATTAAATTGCTTAATTTTCATTTCAGTGCTTCTAACTCAGTGGCTGTAAGTGGGTTAGGAATAGGATTTCAAGTTATTTTGAAAAAAATTGACAAAAAAGAGAATCACATACCCCACCTTTAACTGGAAATAAGTTTAATTACAGCACTGCAATTATATTACCTATATACAATACTTACATTTATTATCATATATTAGTTTATTAGCATAACAGGCGACTTTAAAATGTAGAAGCTAGTTACCGTGATACCTAACTGCAAATTTTTTTCTCACAATTCAGAAGTTTATATCCCACCATGTTGGTTGTGTTGGTTGTGTCAATTCTGTCGGTTGTGTCGATTGTAGGGGTGGAACTGTACACATAAGTCACGGTTCGGTTCATACCTCGGTTCAGACGTCACGGTTCGGTACGATTTCGGTACAATGGAGTGAAAAGCAAAACAAAAATGCAGAAGGCATTTTTATAAATGTCTTAAGCCTTGTATTTTTTAAATAAGTTTTATTAATAAAGGCATAGAACCAGTTTATTTGTAGTGCACTGACAGGAGTTTTATATAATTAGTTTATTTATTAAATTATTAAAAAGATGAAAAGACCTTGAGATATGTTTGGTAATTGTACCTGAATGAATTTAAAATTAATTTGCTCTTTCAGATCAATATATTTGTTTTCCTTCATTTTTAGTTAACCCTAACTTTATTCTCATCTGAATTATAAATAATTGATTTCCGTATAAAATAATACTACCTTTAAAAACTTTTGTTAACATTTGTAGGTTACAGACACGAGTTTAGAGTGTGACAAAAGCACAATGTTGTGTTTTATTGCAAGTGTACACAAAAGTAAACAGTAAACACTTTGCAGTTTTAATGATGTCCTGTATGAAAAAATGACGGAGTAGCCTATGTTTCCACTGTTGGATCGCGCACGAGAGATCTCTCTCGCACGCGCGCAAACCACACACACACACACACACACACACACACACACACACACACACACTGACTGTTCATCGCGCCTCTCTCTCGCACACGCGCGCGCAGACACACACAATGTTCATCGCGCCTCTTTCTCTCTCTCTCTCTCTCTCTCTCTCTCTCTCTCTCTCTCTCTCTCTCTCTCTCTCTCTCTCGCACGGCGCGCAAACACACACACACACACACACACACACACACACTGACTGTCAGAGTATGTGAGCGGAGTGGAGTGGGAGCGGAGCGAGGAGTGGAGCGGTGTGATTTTGAATGGAGCGCGGAGCGGATTTTTTAAAAGTCGGAGCGTCGTGGTTTTCACTCGCTCCGAGAGTGCTCCACTACCGCTCCATCACGAGTACAATTCATGCCAACGGCTCATTATAGAACTGCATTTTTAGTAAGGATTCACACATTACGCTAGCATGATACAGATGGATCATTCAAATCAGAAAAAATGTGAAGGATATGATGACGCCGATAGACATGAGTGGATGAGGTTATAGTTCTCACTGAATATGATCGGGCAACACGATCTCATGAAAGTGCGTATCTATAGCACACATTTTATTTCTTGTGCCATTTATACACAAAAAAATTGTTTTTGCATGCAACTGAAATGCACTAAACCCCTTGGTTAGGATTAGGTGTGTGAAGTGCGTGCACGTCATAAAGTGCGTATCATATGCACGCGAAAGCTGCTTATCATAGGCTATGCAAGGAAAAACCATTTTTGGCGTATAAATGGCACGAGAAATAAAATGTGTGCTATAGATACGCACTTTCATGAGATCGAGCTGGATCGGGTGAAGCACATTATAAACAGGTAACACTTATTCACACAGGCAATCGATTTCTCACGATTGCGTCTCAATCCATTGCATTCAAACAAATGTAGTCTTGCAGTGCTGTCGGTTTGATTTCGAACGAGTAGAAATCTGTAACAAATGTAGTGACCCGTAGATAAAATAACTGATGAAAACGTTATTTTCTTCTTTCCAAACAAAATATGCTCTGCAAAAAGCAGCAATGATATTTAACTTATAATGCTGCTGATAATGTAATAAGCATAGCATGTCACAGGATGTCAAAGTTTGCACACTATCCAATAAACCACAATGAAACTATTCTCCTAATGATGTTTTTAAAAAAAATAATAATAATAATATGCCTATATGATGAGGAGAAATTTTGTGAGATTTCAAAGCATACTTAAATTCTTTATTCACAATTTCCTCGGGGAGCGAAGGCGGAGCGGTGTTTCTGATATCAGTGAGCGAGGAGTGGAGCGGGAGCGGTAAATGGTGAACCCGGAGCGGAGCTGGAGCGGAGTGATTATTAAATGCTTGGAGCGCGGAGGGAACATTGTTGCCGCTCCACTCCGCTCACATACTCTGCTGACTGTTCATCGCGCCTCTCTCTCTCTCTCTCTCTCTCTCTCTCTCTCTCTCTTCTCTCTCTCTCTCTCTCTCTCTCTCGCGCGCGTTTTTGTACCGTGTATTCTACGTGCAAATTCGTGCACCTAACCGTGACGCCCGTACCGTTTCGGTTCGATACGAATACATGTACCGTTCCACCCCTAGTCGATTGTGTTGGTTGTTGGTTGTGTCAAATGTGTCGGTTGTGTCAATTGTGTCGGTTGTTGGTTGTGTCAATTGTGTCGGTTGTTTCAATTGTGTCGGTTGTTGGTTGTGTCAATTGTGTCGGTTGTTGGTTGTGTCAATTGTGTCGGTTGTTTCAATTGTGTCGGTTGTGTCAATTGTGTCGGTTGTGTCAATTGTGTCGATTGTGTCGGTTGTGTCAATTGTGTCGATTGTGTCGGTTGTGTCAATTGTGTTGGTTGTCGGTTATGTCAATTGTGTCGGTTGTGTTAATTGTGTCGGTTGTGTCAATTGTGTCGGTTGTGTCAATTGTGTTGGTTGTGTCAATTGTGTTGGTTGTGTCAATTGTGTGGGTTGTGTCAATTGTGTCGGCTGTGTCAATTGTGTTGGTTGTCGGTTTTCGGTTTTCGGTTGTGTCAAATGTGTCGGTTGTGTCAATTGTGTCGGTTGTGTCAATTGTGTCGGTTGTGTCAAATGTGTCGGTTGTTGGTTGTGTCAAATGTGTCGGTTGTATCAATTGTGTCGGTTGTGTCAATTGTGTCGGTTGTTGGTTGTGTCAATTGTGTCGGTTGTGTCAATTGTGTCGGTTGTGTCAATTGTGTTGGGTGTCGGTTGTTTCAATTGTGTTGGTTGTCGGTTGTGTCAAATGTGACGGTTCTCGGTTGTGTCGGTTGTGTCGGTTGTGTCAATTGTGTCGGTTGTGTCAATTGTGTCGGTTGTGTCGATTGTGTCAATTGTGTCGGTTGTTGGTTGTGTCAATTGTGTTGGTTGTGTCAATTGTGTCGGTTGTGTCAATTGTGTTGGGTGTCGGTTGTTTCAATTGTGTTGGTTGTCGGTTGTGTCAAATGTGTCGGTTGTCGGTTGTGTTGGTTGTCGGTTGTGTCAATTGTGTCGGTTGTGTCAATTGTGTTGGTTGTCGGTTTTCGGTTGTGTCAAATGTGTCGGTTGTGTCAATTGTGTCGGTTGTGTCAAATGTGTCGGTTGTTGGTTGTGTCGATTGTGTCGGTTGTGTCAATTGTGTCGGTTGTTGGTTGTGTCAATTGTGTCGGTTGTGTCAATTGTGTTGGGTGTCGGTTGTTTCAATTGTGTTGGTTGTCGGTTGTGTCAAATGTGTCGGTTGTCGGTTGTGTCGGTTGCCGGTTGTGTCAATTGTGTCGGTTGTGTCAATTGTGTTGGTTGTGTCAATTGTGTTGGTTGTCGGTTTTCGGTTGTGTCAAATGTGTCGGTTGTGTCAATTGTGTCGGTTGTGTCAAATGTGTCGGTTGTTGGTTGTGTCAAATGTGTCGGTTGTATCAATTGTGTCGGTTGTGTCAATTGTGTCGGTTGTTGGTTGTGTCAATTGTGTCGGTTGTGTCAATTGTGTCGGTTGTGTCAATTGTGTTGGGTGTCGGTTGTTTCAATTGTGTTGGTTGTCGGTTGTGTCAAATGTGTCGGTTGTCGGTTGTGTCGGTTGTGTCAATTGTGTCGGTTGTGTCAATTGTGTCGGTTGTCTCAATGTGTCAATTGTATCTGTTGTGTCAATTTTGTTGGTTGTCGGTTGTGTCAAATTTGTCGGTTGTCGGTTGTGTTGTTGTCGGTTGTGTCAATTGTGTCGGTTGTGTCAATTGTGTCAGTTGTGTCAATTGTGTCGGTTGTGTCAATTGTGTCAGTTGTGTCGGTTGTGTCAATTGTGTCGGTTGTGTCAATTGTGTCGGTTCTGTCGATTGTGTCAATTGTGTCGGTTGTGTCAATTGTGCCGGTTGTGTCAAATGTGTCGGTTGTGTCGGTTGTTGGTTGTGTCAAATGTGTCGGTTGTTGGTTGTTGGTTGTGTCAAATGTGTCAATTGTGTCGGTTGTGTCAATTGTGTCGGTTGTCGGTTGTGTGAAATGTGTCGGTTGTTGGTTGTTGGTTGTGTCAAATGTGTCAATTGTGTCGGTTGTGTCAAAGTGTGTCGGTTGTGTCAATTGTGTTGGTTGTCGCTTGTGTCAAATGTGTCGGTTGTCTCGGTTGTTTCAATTGTGTCGGTTGTGTCAATTGTGTTGGTTGTCGGTTGTGTCAAATGTGTCGGTTGTCGGTTGTGTCAAGTTTGTGTTGGTTGTGTAAATTGTGTCGATTGTGTCGGTTGTGTCAATTGTGTTGGTTGTCGGTTATGTCAATTGTGTCGGTTGTGTTAATTGTGTCGGTTGTGTCAATTGTGTCGGTTGTGTCAATTGTGTTGGTTGTGTCAATTGTGTTGGTTGTGTCAATTGTGTGGGTTGTGTCAATTGTGTCGGCTGTGTCAATTGTGTTGGTTGTCGGTTTTCGGTTTTCGGTTGTGTCAAATGTGTCGGTTGTGTCAATTGTGTCGGTTGTGTCAATTGTGTCGGTTGTGTCAAATGTGTCGGTTGTTGTTGTGTCAAATGTGTCGGTTGTATCAATTGTGTCGGTTGTGTCAATTGTGTCGGTTGTTGGTTGTGTCAATTGTGTCGGTTGTGTCAATTGTGTCGGTTGTGTCAATTGTGTTGGGTGTCGGTTGTTTCAATTGTGTTGGTTGTCGGTTGTGTCAAATGTGCGTTCTCGGTTTGTCGGTTGTGTCGGTTGTGTCAATTGTGTCGGTTGTGTCAATTGTGTCGGTTGTTCAATTGTGTCAATTGTGTCGTTGTCGGTTGTGTCAATTGTGTTGGTTGTGTCAATTGTGTCGGTTGTGTCAATTGTGTTGGGGTCGTGTTTCAATTGTGTTGGTTGTCGGTTGTGTCAATGTGTCGTTGTCGGTTGTGTCAATTGTGTCGGTTGTGTCAATTGTGTCGGTTGTGTCAATTGTGTTGGTTGTCGGTTTTCGGTTGTGTCAATTGTGTCGGTTGTGTCAATTGTGTCGGTTGTGTCAATGTGTCGGTTGTTGGTTGTGTCATTGTGTCGGTTGTGTCAATTGTGTGTTGTTGGTTGTGTCAATGTGTCGGTTGTGTCAATTGTGTTGGTGTCGGTTGTTTCAATTGTTGTTTCGGTGTGTCAATGTGTTGTGTCGGTTGTGTCGGTTGCGATTGTGTCAATTGTGTCGGTTGTGTCAATTGTGTGGTGTGTCAATTGTGTTGGTTGTCGGTTTCGGTTGTGTCAAATGTGTCGGTTGTGTCAATTGTGTTGGTTGGTGTCAAATGTGTCTGTGTGTTCGGTTGTGTCAAATGTGTCGGTTGTAGTCAATTGTGTCGGTTGTGTCAATTGTGTCGGTTGTTGGTTGTGTCAATTGTGGTCGGTTGTGTCAATTGTGTCGGTTGTGTCAATTGTGTTGGTTGTCGGTTGTTTCAATTGTGTTGGTTGTCGGTTGTGTCAAATGTTCGTTGTCGGTTGTGTCGTTGTGTCATTGTGTCGGTTGTGTCAATTGTGTCGGTTGTCTCATGTGTCAATTGTTCTGTTGTGTAATTTTTTGTGTCGTTGTGTCAATTGTTCGGTTGTCGGTTGTTGTTGTCGGTTGTGTCAATTGTGTCGGTTGTGTCAATTGTGGTCGTTGTGTCAATTGTGTCGGTTGTGTCAATTGTGTCAGTGTTTCGGTTGTGTCAATTGTGTCGGTTTGTTCAATTGTGTCGTTCTGTCGTTGTGTCAATTGTGTCGTTGTGTCAAATTGTGCGGTTGTGTCAAATGTGTCGGTTTGTTCGTTGTTGGTTGTGTCAAATGTGTCGGGTTGTTTGTTGTTGTGTCAATTGTGTCGGTTGTGTCTTGTCGGTTGTGTGAATTGTGTTGTGGTTGTGGTTGTGTCAAATGTGTCTTGTTGTCGGTTGTGTCAAATGTGCGGTTGTGTCAATGTGTTGGTTGTCGCTTGTGTCAAATTGTCGGGTCGGTTTGTTCAATTTGTCGTGTCTGTGTTGGTGTCGTTGTGTCAATGTGTCGGTTGTCGGTTGTGTCAATTGTGTTGGTTGTGTAAATTGTGTCGGTTGTGTCAATTGTGTCGTTGGTCGTTGTTCAATTGTGTGGTTGTGTCAATGTGTCGTTGTTTCGATTGTGTCAGTTGTGTCATTGTGTTGGTTGTGTAATTGTTTCGGTTGTGTCAATTGTGTCGGTTGTGTCAATTGTGTCATTGTGTCAATTGTTTGTCGGTTGTGTCAGTTGTGTCATTGTGTCTGATTGTGTCGGTGTGTGTTGATTGGTCGGTTGTTCAATTGTGTAGGTTGTGTCAATGTGTGTTGTTGTGTCGGTTGTTCGGTTGTAAATGGGTATGGACTGCATTTATATAGGCTTTCACAGACATGGCCACAAAGCGCTTTACATTTTGCCTCACATTACCCATTCACTCACTCTTCTCACGACGGCGGTTGTTGCAGGGAGTGCTCGTCGGAGCAAGTGGGTTAGTGTCTTGTCTTGGACACTGACAGTTGGTCAGGTGGAACGGGGATTTTGAGCGTTGCTTCAATTCGTTTGGTTTCGTGTGTCAATGTGCGGTTGTGTGTGCGTTGTGTCAATTGTGTCGTTGTGTCAATTGTGGTTGTCTTGGTATTGTTCGTTGTTGATTTGTGTTCGGTTGTGCAATTTGTCGGTTTGTGTTTGTGTGTTGTGTCGGTTGTGTCAATTGTGTCGGTTGTGAATTGTGTCAGTTGTGTCAATTGTGTCGGTTGTGTAATTGTGTCAGTTGTGTCGGTTGTGTATTGTGTCGGTTGTGTCAATTGTGTCGGTTTGTTTGAATTGTGTCGGTTTGTGTCATTGTCGGTGTGTCAATGTGTCGGTTGTGTCGGTTGTTGGTTGTGTCAAATGTGTCGGTTGTTGTTGTTGTTGTGTCAAATGTGTCAATTGTGTCGGTTGTGTCGGTTGTGTCGTTGGTTGTGTGAATGTGTCG
>CM070838.1:1457617-1480117 GCA_036326025.1 Chrosomus eos | reverse complement strand
ACGACACCGCTCTAACCCGACACCGCTCTGACACACCCGCTCAACACACCCGCTCTAAACACAACACCGCTCTAACACGACACCGCTCTAACACGACGACCGCTCTAACACGACGCCGCTCTAACACGACACCGCTCTAACACGACACCGCTCTAACACCACACCGCTCTAACCGACGCCGCTCTAACACGACACCGCTCTAACACGACACACCGCTCTAACACGTACGCCGCTCTGACACGACACCGTCTGACACGACACCGCTCTAACACGACACCGCTCTAACACGACACCGCTCTAACACGACACCGCTCTAACACGACACCGCTCTGACACAACGCCGCTCTAACACGACACCCGCTCTAACACGACACCGCTCTAACACGACACCCTCTGACACGACACCGCTCTAACACGACACCGCTCTAACACGACACCGCTCTGACACGACACCCTCTAACACGACACCGCTCTAACACGACGCCGCTCTAACACGCCGCCGCTCTAACACGACACCGCTCTAACACGACACCGTTCTGACACGACACCTCTCTAACACGACACCCTTCTAACACGACACCCTTCTAACACGACACCGCTCTGACACGACACCTCTCTAACACGACACCTCTCTAACACGACACCGCTCTAACACGACACCGCTCTAACACGACACCGCTCTCTGACACGACACCGCTCTAACACGACACCCTCTAAACACGACACCGCTCTGAACACGACACCGCTCTAACACGACACCGCTCTAAACACACGCCAACGCCGCTCTAACACACGCCGCCGCTCTAACACTACACCGCTCTAACACGACACCGTTCTGACACGACACCGCTCTAACACGACACCCTTCTAACACGACACCCTTCTAACACGACACCGCTCTAACACGACACCTTCTAACACGACACCCTTCTAACACGACACCGCTCTAACACGACACCCTTCTAACACGACACCCTTCTAACACGACGCCGCTCTAACACGACGCCGCTCTAACACGCCGCCGCTCTAACACGACACCGCTCTAACAGACACCGCTCTAACACGACACCTCTCTAACACGACACCGCTCTAACACGACACCGCTCTAACACGACACCGCTCTAACACGACACCGCTCTAACACGACACCGCTCTAACACGACACACCAGCTCTAACACGAAACCTCTCTAACACGACACCGCTCTAACACGACACCGCTCTAACACGACACCGCGCTCTAACACGACACCGCTCTAACAACGACGCCGCTCTAACACGACGCCTCTCTAACACGACGCCGCTCTAACACGACGCCGCTCTAACACGACGCCTCTCTAACGCGACGCCGCTCTAACGCGACAACGCCTCTAACGCGACACCGCTCTAACGCGAAACACCGCTCTAAACGCGACACCGCTCTAAACCCGACGCCGCTCTAACCCGACGCCGCTCTAAACACGACACCAGCTCTAACAAGACACCCTTCTAACACGACACCCTTCTAACACGACACCCTTCTAACACGACACCCTTCTAACGCGACACACCTCTAACACGACACCGCTCTAACACGACGCCGCTCTAACCCGACGCCGCTCTAACACGACACCGCTCTAACAAGACACCCTTCTAACACAACAACCTTCTAACACGACACCCTTCTAACACGACACCCTTCTAACACGACATCTCTGACACGACACCGCTCTGACACGACACCGCTCTGACACGACACCTCTCTAACACGACACCGCTCTAACACGACACCGCTCTAACACGACACCGCTCTAACACGACGCCGCTCTGACACGACAACGCTCTGACACGACACCGCTCTGACACGACACCTCTCTAACACGACACCGCTCTGACACGACACCGCTCTGACACGACACCGCTCTGACACGACACCGCTCTAACACGACACCGCTCTGACACGACACCGCTCTAACACGAGACCGCTCTGACACGACACCTCTCTAACACGACCCGCTCTAACACGACACCGCTCTGACACGACACCGCTCTAACACGACACGCACACACACGCTCTAACACGACACCGCTCTAACACGACACCGCTCTGACACGACACCGCTCTGACACGACACACCGCTCTGACACGACACCGCTCTGACACGACACCCTCTAACACGACACCGCTCTAACACGACACCCCGCTCTAACACGACAACGCTCTAACACGACAACGCTCTAACACACGACACCGCCGCTCTGACACGACACCTCTCTAACACGACACCGCTCTGACACGACACCCTCTAACACGACACCGCTCTGACACGACACCTCTCTAACACGACACCGCTCTAACACGACACCTCTCTAACACGAACCGCTCTAACACGACACCGCTCTGACACGACACCCGCCTCTGACACGACACCTCTCTAACACGACACCGCTCTAACACGACACCGCTCTACACACACACCACAGACCCTCCTAACACGACACCGCACTAACACGACACCGCTCTAACACGACACCTCTCTAACACGACACCGCACTAACACGACACCCTCTACGACACGACACCGCTCTGACACGACCGACCAACCCTCTAACACACCTACACGCACCGCTCTAACACGACACCTCTCTAACACGACACCCGCTCTAACACGACACCGCTCTGACACGACACCGCTCTGACACGACACCGCTCTGACACGACACCTCTCTAACACGACACCGCTCTAACACGACACCGCTCTAAACACGACAACGCTCTAACACGACACCACTCTAACACGACGCCGCTCTAACACGACAACGCTCTAACACGACACCGCTCTGACACGACACCTCTCTAACACGACACCGCTCTACACGACACCGCTCTGACACGACACCGCTCTGACAACGACACACCGCTCTGACACGACACCTCTCTAACACGACACCGCTCTAACACGACACCGCTCTAACACGACTACCCGCTCTAACACGACACCTCTCTAACACGAGACCGCTCTAACACGACACCCCCCGCTCTGACACGACACCGCTCTAACACGACACCGCTCTAACACGACACCTCTCTAACACGACACCGTTCTAACACGACACCGCTCTGACACGACACCGCTCTGACACGACACAGCTCTAACATGTTTTAGTTTTTATTGGAGAATGAATGAATGAATGAGGCATTTATATAGCGCTTTCATATGTACTTCTGTACGTCTCTCTTATCAGCCTGAGGATTATTATAAAAAATTTGGTGTGAACGGGTCTTTACCCAAAAACATCACTTTTTTTATAAAACACCCAGACCAGGTGAGAAAAAGTAACGCAAAAGTAACGTAACGGATTACTTTTCTTAAAAAGTAACGCAATTAGTTACGTTTTAAGGGAGTAACACACTATTCAGGGTATCTGCATATTTTTTAACAGCAAATTTAATGACTTTTAAGACCTTTTTAAGTCCTCTAAAAGGCAAATTTAAGACTTTACCACGACAAAAAAAAAAAACAGGAAAATGTTCAGTACGACAGTGTTAATTTTGGCAGCCATTTTTGTTTTAGTCTTAGTCTTCAGATGAAAATGCTTATTGGTCTTATTGGTCACATTTTAGTAATTTTGTCTTTCATAGTTTTAGTTGACAAAGTCAAACTTCAGTTACCGACATTAATTTTGGTAGCTATTTTATATGTAGTCTTTAGACAAAAAATGACATTATAATTTTTCGCTTTAGGCCAATTCAATTAAGCTTATGAGACATTTGAATCAAGGTAATATGCTGTATTGACAATGCACTCTTTAGCAGTTGCACTTGTGCATTTCTACATATCCCTGTTCCTTAGTTCAGTGGTTCTTCAATCTTTTAGAGAGCCGTAACCCCTCTTACACTTAGACTGCAGTCACACCTTTTCCATTAAGGGACAATATCTGCCCCTTTTAATTAATTTTTCCAGTTCATTTTTTACCTTTATAAATACTTTTAAAATAAATAATGCTTTAAATAAAACAATGTTCAATGATGGTAAAAACGAGGTGATACTTTTAAACATTAAATTAAAATCGCCAGTAGGTGGTGGTAAGTCACTGTCTTTATGATCGAGTCATCCGTCATCGAGTCATTCATTCATTCAGTAACAAACCTATGGTAACAAAGCAAGTGGCTGTATTTATGAACGGGTCATTGAATCTCACGATTCGTTCAAAGCCACAGATTCGTTCTCGAATCACCACTGTGTGCTGCAGTTCTGCCGTGGCTTTTGTTGCTAAATAGCAATAGCTGCTAATATGATCAACATTAAAAACACTGCTAGATATCAGCCTGTATTGATCGCAAATTTAGTCGCACAAACAGCGCAAGCGGCTCGTGACAGAATAAAGACCAACTGAATGACACTTTAATTAATTTAAGTAGAAAATATCAAATGAAGATCACTAAACTCCAGCTTGTCTGTGTTTTCAGATCATCCACACTTCTTCAGCAGTGTAGAGAGCGCGCGCGCGAGAGCATGGTTGCCAGATACTATTGACAAGACCGGGTAGAAAACGTGTTATTTTAACAGAAAAGCTCTGACTGGGGATTTAATTATTTAAATCTGGCAACCGTAAGCATGACCGCTCGTCTCCTTTATTCGACAAAAAAAGTGGTTTTCGTCAAGTTTGTATTTTTTTAAACACACTTTAGTCTCGTCTTTTTCCGTCAACGACATTGACAAGAAATTTAAGGTCCGTACATGAAATTTAAGACCTCCTTATCGAAAATTTCAGATTTTAAGACATTTTCAGGCCTTAAAAAGCGAAAACTTTATTTAAGACCTTTTAAGACTTTTTAAGGATCCGCGGGGACCCTGACTATTGCAATACATTGCTTTTCAAAGTAACTCTCCCCAACACTATCAGCCAAAACATTAAAAGCCCAATAACTATAAAAGTTTTACCTAACTATAAATATAAAAGTTACTTTTTAAAGGAAGTAACACAATATTGTAATGCATTGCTTTTCAAAGGTTGCGATAGCCTGATACTCACGCGAGCGAGAGCGTGAAGTGGAAGCGCTGGCGAAGGCCCTTGAATGTGAGGAAGGTGTGCGGCGGGAAGTTCCTGGAGCTCATGAGGCAGAAGGGCTTCTCGAAGCCACCGCTCGGACACTCACACCTGAAGCCGCCCACCAGCAGGTTGAGACACGTCCCACCGTTCTTACACACACCCCGCTAGCGCAGCGGCCCGAGCGTGAGGAGATCTCACACCGCTCACCTGCGGACACACACGAAGAGTTCAGGTTAGCCACACACACACTTCTGTCAGGAACACTATCCTCAAATACGACTGACAACTAGCATACAGTTAGGATTGGCGGTATGGTTAAACTCTGGGCAGCCTAGCATGGATAAGAGCAGCGATAACCCCCCTTATGATTAACACAACACAACCAACATGAATGTATGCAGATATCATTAATTCAAGATTTTAAAGTGCAACATAATCTGAGAATTTAGTCTGATTAAGGGGGAATCAGAATGCCGAATCCTGACTAAGACAGGTGGAGCTGGGGAGGGAGGAGGGTAATCAGATCCTGAGAAACGAGAGGAGCTGGGGAGGGAGGAGGGTAATCAGCTCCTGAGAAACGAGAGGAGCTGGGGATGGAGGAGGGTAATCAGATCCTGAGAAACGAGAGGAGCTGGGGAGCGAGGAGGGTAATCAGATCCTGAGAAACGAGGGGAGCTGGGGAGGGAGGAGGGTAATCAGATCCTGAGAAACGAGAGGAGCTGGGGAGGGAGGAGGGTAATCAGCTCCTGAGAAACGAGAGGAGCTGGGGATGGAGGAGGGTAATCAGATCCTGAGAAACGAGAGGAGCTGGGGATGGAGGAGGTAATCAGCTCCTGAGAAACGAGAGGAGCTGGGGAGGGAGGAGGGTAATCAGATCCTGAGAAACGAGAGGAGCTGGGGAGGGAGGAGGGTAATCAGCTCCTGAGAAACGAGAGGAGCTGGGGATGGAGGAGGGTAATCAGATCCTGAGAAACGAGAGGAGCTGGGGAGCGAGGAGGGTAATCAGATCCTGAGAAACGAGAGGAGCTGGGGAGGGAGGAGGGTAATCAGATCCTGAGAAACGAGAGGAGCTGGGGAGGGAGGAGGGTAATCAGCTCCTGAGAAACGAGAGGAGCTGGGGATGGAGGAGGGTAATCAGATCCTGAGAAACGAGAGGAGCTGGGGATGGAGGAGGGTAATCAGCTCCTGAGAAACGAGAGGAGCTGGGGAGGGAGGAGGGTAATCAGCTCCTGAGAAACGAGAGGAGCTGGGGATGGAGGAGGGTAATTAGATCCTGAGAAACGAGAGGAGCTGGGGAGTGAGGAGGGTAATCAGATACTGAGAAACAAGAGGAGCTGGGGAGGGATGAGGGTAATCAGCTCCTGAGAAACGAGAGGAGCTGGGGAGGGAGGAGGGTAATCAGATCCTGAGAAACGAGAGGAGCTGGGGATGGAGGAGGGTAATCAGATCCTGAGAAACGAGAGGAGCTGGGGATGGAGGAGGGTAATCAGATCCTGAGAAACGAGAGGAGCTGGGGAGTGAGGAGGGTAATCAGATCCTGAGAAACGAGAGGAGCTGGGGATGGAGGAGGGTAATCAGATCCTGAGAAACGAGAGGAGCTGGGGAGGGAGGAGGGTAATCAGCTCCTGAGAAACGAGAGGAGCTGGGGAGGGAGGAAGGTAATCGGCTCCTGAGAAACGAGAGGAGCTGGGGAGGGAGGAGGGTAATCAGATCCTGAGAAACGAGAGGAGCTGGGGATGGAGGAGGGTAATCAGATCCTGAGAAACGAGAGGAGCTGGGGAGTGAGGAGGGTAATCAGATCCTGAGAAACGAGAGGAGCTGGGGATGGAGGAGGGTAATCAGATCCTGAGAAACGAGAGGAGCTGGGGATGGAGGAGGGTAATCAGATCCTGAGAAACGAGAGGAGCTGGGGAGCGAGGAGGGTAATCAGCTCCTGAGAAATGAGAGGAGCTGGGGAGCGAGGAGGGTAATCAGCTCCTGAGAAACGAGAGGAGCTGGGGAGTGAGGAGGGTAATCAGATACTGAGAAACAGAGGAGCTGGGAGGAGAGGGTAATCAGCTCTGAGAAATAGAGGAGCGGGGGAGGAGGGTAATCAGCTCCTGAGAAACGAGAGGAGCTGGGGAGTGAGGAGGGTAATCAGATCCTGAGAAACGAGAGGAGCTGGGGAGGGAGGAGGGTAATCAGCTCCTGAGAAACGAGAGGAGCTGGGAGGGAGGAGGGTAATCAGATCCTGAGAAACGAGAGGAGCTGGGGATGGAGGAGGGTAATCAGATCCTGAGAAACGAGAGGAGCTGGGATGGAGGAGGGTAATCAGATCCTGAGAAACGAGAGGAGCTGGGGATGGAGGAGGGTAATCAGATCCTGAGAAACGAGAGGAGCTGGTGATGGAGGAGGGTAATCAGATCCTGAGAAACGAGAGGAGCTGGGGATGGAGGAGGGTAATCAGATCCTGAGAAACGAGAGGAGCTGGGGAGGGAGGAGGGTAATCAGATCCTGAGAAACGAGAGGAGCTGGGGAGGGAGGAGGGTAATCAGATCCTGAGAAACGAGAGGAGCTGGGTGATGGAGGAGGGTAATCAGATCCTGAGAAACGAGAGGAGCTGGGGATGGAGGAGGGTAATCAGATCCTGAGAAACGAGAGGAGCTGGGTGATGGAGGAGGGTAATCAGATCCTGAGAAACGAGAGGAGCTGGGGATGGAGGAGGGTAATCAGATCCTGAGAAACGAGAGGAGCTGGGGATGGAGGAGGGTAATCAGATCCTGAGAAACGAGAGGAGCTGGTGATGGAGGAGGGTAATCAGCTCCTGAGAAACGAGAGGAGCTGGTGATGGAGGAGGGTAATCAGCTCCTGAGAAACGAGAGGAGCTGGGGAGGGAGGAGGGTAATCAGATCCTGAGAAACGAGAGGAGCTGGGGATGGAGGAGGGTAATCAGATCCTGAGAAACACGACAGCTGCTGATAACACTGAAGAGATTATATATGAATACAGTGATAGTGTCGTATTATAGTTAGAGGATCAGCTGAGAGTCACTGACGAGAGCTTGACTGAACGAGACCTGCCAGAACTGACGCTAGCTTGATTTTATTGCTCAAATGTAGGGCTGGGTATCGATTCAGATGTTCCAATTCGATTCGATTTTGATTTGCAAGCTCTTGATTCGATTTCGATTCAATTCCAATTCTCGATTTGATTCCGATTCAATTCCGGTTTGATTCCGATTCTCGATTTGATTCTGATTCTCGATTCAATTCCGATTCTCCATTTGATTCCGATTCTGGATTCGATTCTGATTCTGGATTCGATTCCGATTCTCGAATCAATTCCGATTCTCGATTCGATTCCGATTCAATTCCGATTCTCGCTTTGATTCCGATTCTCGATTTGATTCCATTTGATCCTCGATTTGATTCCGATTCGATTCCGATTTGATTCTGATTTGATTCTGATTCAATTCCAATTCTCCATTATATTCCGATTCGATTCTCCATTTGATTCTCTATTTGATTCCGATTTGATTCAATTCCGATTCTTGATTTGATTCTGATTCCGATTCCAATTCTTGATTTGATTCGATTTTGATTCTAAATTCGATTTTTGACTCAATGAATATAGATTTAATACAAATCCCATATTTATAAAAATGTGGAGTTTTTATATTTATAACATATGATATAGTTAAGCAACATCACATGACCATGAGTGCTGAAAACCATCACGATTGAAAATGTGACACTGATTTCATATGACAGTTCAATAAACAAGTAATTAATATTAAGTCACTTATAATAACTGTTTAACTGAATAATGACTGTGTTTGTTCTATTTTAGCAGAGAAACTGGTTACTTAAGACTGGTTACGCTTCATTGAAGAATCAACTTTGTTTTTCCTGAATCGGACCGATTCACTGGTTATCACCCAGTCCGAGTAACTAGAGGTCATTGGGTGAGAAATGTTTGAGTTCAGATTGAGATCTTGAGAAATGTTTGAGCTCAGATTGAGATCTTGAGAAATGTTTGAGCTCAGATTGAGATCTTGAGAAATGTTTGAGTTCAGATTGAGATCTTGAGAAATGTTTGAGTTCAGATTGAGATCTTGAGAAATGTTTGAGCTCAGATTAAGATCTTGAGAAATGTTTGAGCTCAGATTAAGATCTTGAGAAATGTTTGAGCTTAGATTGAGATCTTGAGAAATGTTTGAGCTTAGATTGAGATCTTGAGAAATGTTTGAGCTCAGATTGAGATCTTGAGAAATGTTTGAGCTTAGATTGAGATCTTGAGAAATGTTTGAGCTCAGATTGAGATCTTGAGAAATGTTTGAGTTCAGATAGAGATCTTGAGAAATGTTTGAGTTCAGATTGAGATCTTGAGAAATGTTTGAGCTCAGATTGAGATCTTGAGAAATGTTTGAGCTTAGATTGAGATCTTGAGAAATGTTTGAGTTTAGATTGAGATCTTGAGAAATGTTTGAGCTCAGTTTGAGATCTTGAGAAACGTTTGAGCTCAGTTTGAGATCTTGAGAAATGTTAGAGCTCAGTTTGAGATCTTGAGAAATGTTTGAGCTCAGTTTGAGATCTTGAGAAATGTCAACATCAACCAAATAATCCGTTAGTAATGGGATTGACCTATAATAGTAATGGGCTTCATGTAAAACACCTTAATCGACCCGCTCGATCTGGTCTCCATTTGATCTCATCACTGTCTAAGAGAAACAATCGAGATGCTTTAGAGTTTTAATGATATCAATTCAGTCATTTTCTCATGAGAAACATCAAGATACTTCAGCACAATTCTCAATTTGTTCTCACTACATTTGAGGAGAATTTTTTTTTCAGTGGAAAGATCGAGATACTTCAGCAAAATTCTCAATTATCTCGATTTGATCTCATTACTGTAAAAGAGAAGTAATTCGATATTAAAGGGGATTCACTCCTTCGAGGCACCCATATCATAATATTACATTAATTCAAGATACACTACTATAAAAATATCAATTTGATCTCACTGTTTACGAGGAACAATTGAGATATTAAAGAGATTTCACTTGTGATTTTCCTTCTTATGGATGGAGGTAAAAATACAGAATACAGAGACGTGCAGAGAGCGAAGATGTGTGTGTGTGTGTTGTGAAAGACAAAGCCGACACTGTTTAACACACAAAAGACGATTGGTCACGCTCATCATAACGGAAACATTAGTGTGTGTGCCAGTCGCTGCCATCTTCCCGTTCACACACACATTTCCTCAGTTCTTGATGAAATTTTGATGCGGTGTGTGTCGGATTCTCTGGTTCTTTGATGGGAAACGAGGTCAAAGCTTTAAACACAGGCTTCACATCAAAGAGCTCATGCATATTCACAGCCAAACACACACACACACACACACACACACACACACACACACACACACACACACACACACACACACACACACACACACACACACACACACACACACACACACGACGAGGTCCTCAGAGCAGTTCGGTGTGAACCTGATGCACACGATCACGGTCAGTTCGGGGTCAGTGTCGTTAAACTGATTTCACACTCATTATGAAGAGAGTAATGACCTGCCGCTTCTATCAGACGCTCTGTTAAAGTCAAACTGACACCGAGTGTTCAGTAGCACATCATCTGAGATGTCAAATACTGCAGAACGTACTGGAACATTTCAGCTGTTCGTTTAAAGTGATTCACTCAAATGAATGGTCTTGGGTGATGGACGTTCTGTGTGTGTGATTAGTGTCTCGCTCGCTCAATGCATCATAATACACTCACACTTACAGGAGAAACATTATCACTCATTAATATCACAAACTGAAGTTCATCATCATCAGTTCAGTGTCTACAGAGATCACATCAATTATTAACACAGCTTTTACTCACTCTTTCTCTCACTCTCTCTTTTAGTGTCTCTCTCTCTCACTCTCTCTCTGTGTCTGTCTCTCTCTCTCTCTCTCTCACTCTCTCTTTTAGTGTCTCTCTCTCTCACTCTCTCTCTGTGTCTGTCTCTCTCTCTCTCTCTCTTTCTGTCTCTCCCTCTCGCTCTCTCTGTGTCTCTCGCTCTCACTATGTCTCTCTCTCTCTATCTCTCTCTCTCACTCTCTCTCTGTGTCTCTATCTCTCTTTCTCTGTCTCTCTCTCTGTGTCTCTCGCTCTCTCTCTCTCCCTCGCTCTCAGTATAAATGATTCATCTTATCAAAATGAACAGATCTCACGAGAGATGAGATGAGTATGTCAAACACACTGCTCACAAACATGTTAAATAACACTCAGAATTAAACACACACACACTCAGAGGAGGAGCAGCTGGCAGGACAGCAGGAGCGAGAAAACGACCGAGAGAGAGAGAGAGAGAGACACACAGAGAGAGAGAGAGAGAGAGAGAGAGAGAGAGAGAGAGAGAGAGAGAGAGAGAGAGAGAGAGAGAGAGAGAGAGAAGAAGAGAGAGAGAGAGACAGAGAGAAGGAGAAGAGAGAGAGAGAGAGAGAGAGAGACGTGAAGGAGATAGAGACAGAGAGAGAAACATAGAGAGAGAGAGAGAGGAGAGAGAGAGAGAGAGAGAGAGAGTTCATAGTGCTGATAACACACTTCATTCCTCTACAAACACACACTGAGTTTGATGCTGAAGCTCTCACACACCTGAACACTCCCACACACACACTCAGCAGATCTTATGTAATAATAACATGTGGGCATGTGGTGTTTAAAGAGCAGTAAAACACACTTACATTTACAGAACATCACAGTAACAGCGATGAGTTCCTACATCAGATCAGAGATGAAGAGAATCAAACAAACTCATCTTTAGTCTCTCCAATTACATCTCTGACTGAACACAATCTGCTAGTGCACAATTCTCATCATCTCATTTATATTTAAATGTATTCGTTCAACAGACGCTTTATCCAAAGTGACTCAAAAACCAGGAACATCACCAATAACTGATCATGTAATTCATCTGCACTCATCAGATCTCCTCTCCTCTCAATTCATCTAATTCTTTCTATTCTCTAAATGTCTCAATTTACCAAATAACATCATCACATCTCATTTCTGATTATATCACTTCATTCCTGATCATAACATTTCATTTCTGATCATCACATCTCTAATCATGGCATTTAATCTTGCTTCATTTCATCTCATCCCTGATCATAATATCTAATCTCTGATCATCTTACTATAACTCATCACATATAATATGAATATCACACCTAATCACTAATCATGACATCTCATTTGATTATCACATTCCGTTTCTGATCATAACACCTGATTATCATCACATCTCGCCTAATCATAACATCTCATCTGATCACAACATCTCTGATCACAACATCTCTGATCACAACATCTCATCTGATCATAACATCTGATCTGATCGTAACATCTCTGATCATAACATCTGATCTGATCGTAACATCTCTGATCATAACATCTGATCTGATCATAACATCTCATCTGATCACAACATCTCATCTGATCACAACATCTCATCTCATCTGATCACAACATCTCTGATCACAACATCTTTGAACATAACATCTCATCTGATCATAACATCTGATCTGATCATAACATCTCATCTGATCACAACATCTCATCTGATCACAACATCTCATCTCATCTGATCACAACATCTTTGATCATAACATCTCATCTGATCATAACATCTCATCTGATCACAACATCTTTGATCATAACATCTCATCTCATCTGATCACAACATCTTTGATCATAACATCTCATCTGATCATAACATCTCATCTGATCACAACATCTTTGATCATAACATCTCATCTGATCATAACATCTGATCTGATCATAACATCTCATCTGATCATAACATCTGATCTGATCATAACATCTCATCTGATCACAACATCTGATCTGATCATAACATCTCATCTGATCACAACATCTCTGATCACAACATCTTTGATCATAACATCTCATCTCATCTGATCATAACATCTCTGATCATAACATCTCATCTCATCTGATCACAACATCTCTGATCACAACATCTTTGATCATAACATCTCATCTGATCACAACATCTCTGATCACAACATCTCATCTCATCTGATCACAACATCTCTGATCACAACATCTTTGAACATAACATCTCATCTGATCATAACATCTTTGATCATAACATTCATCTGATCACAACATCTCTGATCATAACATCTAATCTGATCATAACATCTCATCTGATCACAACATCTCATCTGATCACAACATCTCTGATCATAACATCTCATCTGATCATAACATCTCTGATCATAACATCTCATCTGATCATAACATCTCATCTGATCACAACATCTCTGATCATAACATCTGATCACAACATCTCTGATCATAACATCTCATCTGATCATAGCATCTCATCTGATCACAACATCTCATCTGATCATTACATCTCTGATCATAACATCTCTGATCATAACATCTCTGATCATGACATCTCATCTGATCACAACATCTCTGATCATAACATCTCATCTGATCATAACATCTCATCTGATCATAACATCTCTGATCATAACATCTAATCTGATCACAACATCTCTGATCATAACATCTCATCTGATCACAACATCTCTGATCATAACATCTTTGATCATAACATCTCATCTGATCACAACATCTCTGATCATAACATCTGATCTGATCATAACATCTTTGATCATAACATCTCATCTGATCATAACATCTGATTGATCATAACATCTCATCTGATCACAACATCTCTGATCATAACATCTCATCTGATCATAACATCTCTGATCATAACATCTCATCTGATCACAACATCTCTGATCATAACATCTCATCTGATCACAACATCTCTGATCATAACATCTTTGATCATAACATCTTTGATTCATAACATCTCATCTGATCACAACATCTCTGATCATAACATCTCATCTGATCCCAACAAATTTGATCATAACATCTCATCTGATCACAACATCTCTGATCATAACATCTGATCTGATCATAACATCTCATCTGATCACAACATCTCTGATCATAACATCTCATCTGATCACAACATCTCTGATCATAACATCTCATCTGATCATAACATCTCATCTGATCACAACATCTCTGATCATAACATCTCATCTGATCACAACATCTCTGATCATAACATCTCATCTGATCACAACATCTCTGATCATAACATTCATCTGATCACAACATCTCTGATCATAACATCTCATCTGATCATAACATCTCTGATCATAACATCTCATCTGATCATAACATCTCATCTGATCACAACATCTCTGATCACAACATCTCTGATCATAACATCTTTGATCATAACATCTCATCTGATCATAACATCTGATCTGATCATAACATCTGATCTGATCATAACATCTCATCTGATCATAACATCTCATCTGATCATAACATCTCTGATCATAACATCTCATCTGATCATAACATCTCTGATCATAACATCTCATCTGATCATAACATCTCTGATCATAACATCTCATCTGATCACAACATCTCTGATCATAACATCTCATCTGATCACAACATCTCTGATCATAACATCTCATCTGATCACAACATCTCTGATCATAACATCTCATCTGATCACAACATCTCTGATCATAACATCTCATCTGATCACAACATCTCTGATCATAACATCTCATTGATCACAACATCTCTGATCATAACATCTCTGATCATAACATCTCATCTGATCATAACATCTCTGATCATAACATCTCATCTGATCACAACATCTCTGATCACAACATCTCTGATCATAACATCTTTGATCATAACATCTCATCTGATCATAACATCTGATCTGATCATAACATCTCATCTGATCATAACATCTCATCTGATCATAACATCTCATCTGATCATAACATCTCATCTGATCATAACATCTCTGATCATAACATCTCATCTGATCATAACATCTCTGATCATAACATCTCATCTGGGGCCTGTACCATTTAGGTAGCTGAACAAACTCGGAGTTACAGGATTAGTTTTGAGTTGACAAAACCAAACCGATGCAATCAGGCTTTTATTGGTACCATGACGCAGCTCATCAACTTTCTCTGTCAACTCAGGCTTTGATCTTAAGCTATGATTACTCCACGAGCGCGTGCACATACCAAAGTGACGTTGGCACCGAACAACCAATCACGTTCGATATGGATAGAGCGAGAGCGATACTTTCTTTCCGCGAAGGAGCAAGAGATAATCATTCAGAATTACGATGAATTTAAATATGTATTACAAGCTCGACACAATACGGTCTCTGCTGCCAAAGCAAGAGAAGACTGTTGGAGAAAGATTGCTGGTTGTGAATGTGTAAGCTAAATAAATACGTTCTTTATTCATGTAAAATGATATGTAGGCTATATCATTTTAGGCTATGAATGTATGTGTGTGTGAAATATAGCCTATATTTTTATAATATATAAAAAAAATGTGCATGTATATACTAATAAAGATTAATATTCATTGATTTTTAGATGCAACTCCAAACGTTCTTGGCAGCTGATAAAGACAAAATATAAAAATATAATTCAAAGTAGCCTAGTAATTATTTAAACACAACATTTTGTTATTTTTTTTATTAACACTTGTTTGAAGCAAACCGAAAAAAGAGTGAAATTCAGAAAACCAGTGGAGGGCCACTCCTCCAGAATACACTGAGTTGGCTCTGATAGGAATAAGGGACGGCCGATTATGGATGGGATTACAGGTGCTGTACAATCTGACCCTGGTGCTGGCTCCTCTAAGCAAGTAACACTGGGTACGTGTGCGATACATTACTATTTTAAGTTTTAAATATGGCTGACTGTATGTTCTGCAGTAGAGGGAAATGCAGTGTCCCTGTTGAAGCCAGCACACACACACAGTCTCCCACACAGAGGTCAGTATGCAGCAGACAGAACACCAGAAACATATTGGCCTACTTTTATTTATCAGGGAGGAGGAAATGATGAAGACACTCTGTCTGTGTTCTGGGACAGTTGCTGAGGTGAATGCACTGGGCTTTTTATTAAGGCAAACATTTGAATGTGTGGCATAAAACAGGGACTGGCCCAAGTTACACATCTATTTTATTGTAGGATTTTTCACAACCTGTCCCAGAAACTGAAGCCTCTACTTCAACAGGCTTCAAAAGCAATGTGAACAAGGTAAGGATTTAAAACCCTTGACATACATTACAGGTGTTTGTCAAGGAAGTTGATTAGCCTCCCAAAAACTTGTAATGATCATGTTTGTGGTGGAATTATGTTTCAGGTGGAAACAGACTCAGTCAGGGCCCTTTACAAAAGGAGCCTATGGAGCTAGACTGCACACTAAAGGAGCCTATAGAGCTAGACTGCACACTAAAGGAGCCTATAGAGCTAGACTGCACACTAAAGCAGCCTATAGAGCTAGACTGCACACTAAAGGAGCCTATAGAGCTAGACTGCACACTAAAGGAGCCTATAGAGCTAGACTGCACACTAAAGGAGCCTATAGAGCTAGACTGTATACACTAAAGGAGCCTATAGAGCTAGACTGCACACTAAAGGAGCCTATAGAGCTAGACTGCACACTAATGGAGTCTATAGAGCTAGACTGCACACTAAAGGAGCCTATAGAGCTAGACTGCACACTAAAGGAGTCTATAGAGCTAGACTGCACACTAAAGGAGCCTATAGAGCTAGACTGCACACTAAAGGAGCCTATAGAGCTAGACTGTACATTAAAGGAGCCTATAGAGCTAGACTGCACACTAAAGGAGCCTATAGAGCTAAACTGCACACTAAAGGAGCCTATAGAGCTAGACTGCACACTAAAGGAGCCTATAGAGCTAGACTGCACACTAAAGGAGCCTATAGAGCTAGACTGCACACTAAAGGAGCCTATAGAGCTAAACTGCACACTAAAGGAGCCTATAGAGCTAGACTGCACACTAAAGGAGCCTATAGAGCTAGACTGCACACTAAAGGAGCCTATAGAGCTAGACTGCACACTAAAGGAGCCTATGGAGCTAGACTGCACACTAAAGGAGCCTATGGAGCTAGACTGCACACTAAAGGAGCCTATAGAGCTAGACTGCACACTAAAGGAGCCTATGGAGCTAGACTGCACACTAAAGGAGCCTATGGAGCTAGACTGCACACTAAAGGAGCCTATAGAGCTAGACTGCACAGTAAAGGAGCCTATAGAGCTAGACTGCACACTAAAGGAGCCTATAGAGCTAGACTGCACACTAAAGGAGCCTATAGAGCTAGACTGCACACTAAAGGAGTCTATAGAGCTAGACTGCACACTAAAGGAGCCTATAGAGCTAGACTGCACACTAAAGGAGCCTATAGAGCTAGACTGCACACTAAAGGAGCCTATAGAGCTAGACTGCACACTAAAGGAGTCTATAGAGCTAGACTGCACACTAAATGAGCCTATAGAGCTAGACTGCACACTAAAGGAGGCTATAGAGCTAGACTGCACACTAAATGAGCCTATAGAGCTAGACTGCACACTAAAGGAGGCTATAGAGCTAGACTGCACACTAAAGGAGCCTATAGAGCTAGACTGTACACTAAAGGAGCCTATAGAGCTAGACTGCACACTAAAGGAGTCTATAGAGCTAGACTGCACACTAAATGAGCCTATAGACTAGACTGCACACTAAAGGAGCCTATAGAGCTAGTCTGCACACTAAATGAGCCTATGGAGCTAGACTGCACACTAAAGGAGCCTATAGAGCTAGACTGCACACTAAAGGAGCCTATAGAGCTAGACTGCACACTAAAGGAGTCTATAGAGCTAGACTGCACACTAAATGAGCCTATAGAGCTAGACTGCACACTAAAGGAGCTATAGAGCTAGACTGCACACTAAAGGAGCCTATAGAGCTAGACTGCACACTAAAGGAGCCTATGAGCTAGACTGCACACTAAAGGAGCCTATAGAGCTAGTCTGCACACTAAATGAGCCTATGAGCTAGACTGCACACTAAAGGAGCTTATAGAGCTAGACTGCACACTAAAGAGCCTATAGAGCTAGACTGCACACTAAAGGAGCTATAGAGCTAGACTGCACACTAAAGGAGCCTATAGAGCTAGACTGCACACTAAAGGAGGCCTATAGAGCTAGACTGACACTAAAGGAGCCTATAGAGCTAGACTGCACACTAAAGGATAGAGCTGACTGTACTAAGGCTATAGAGCTAGACTGCACACTAAAGGAGCCTATAGAGCTAGACTGCACACTAAAGGGGCCTATAGAGCTAGACTGCACACTAAATGGCCTATAGAGCTAGACTGCACACTAAATGAGCCTATGAGCTAGACTGCACACTAAATGGAGCCTATGAGCTAGACTGCACACTAAAGGAGCCTATAGAGCTAGACTGCTACACTAAAGGAGCCTATAGAGCTAGACTGCTACACTAAAGGAGCCTATAGAGCTAGACTGCACACTAAAGGAGCCTATAGAGCTAGTCTGCACATTAAAGGAGCCTGACTGTGAGCTGAGGAGGCTCCACATTTAAAAAATAAATGCAACAGCTAGATTAAACTGATCTCAGTATGTGAACTTATTTAACCAAGTAACACTTTAGCATGAATATTTATTAATGCAACTTTCTATTGCTTTCTTTCTCAAGTAGATTGTTATCTGTTAATTTTACTATTAATTTAAAGATTCATCTCACAGAAAATAATAATTTCACATGTTCACATAATCTCTACCTGAACATTAAGGCTGTGAAAGGACTTTCTATTAACATAATGTTCTCCTAGAGAAGTGGAGATTGCAACATGCAGGCTATTGCTCCAATGACTCTATAGGGAATCCTATCATAAGATTAACCGAATAAAAAAAAAAAAAACGATTTAAAATAATGCTTAACATGTACTGTATTGTATAGTACATTTGTGAAATTTGCTTTTTGAAAAAAAAAAAAAAAAAAAAAAAAAAAAACCTTAATGTCACCCTATCAATATATTTTACCGGCAATTTTATAAAAACCCTCTCTTATGGACATGGTAAATAAATGTCTGAGGAACACTATTAAACTATTAATGTACTCCTGCAGAGCGAGGACCACCTTGCGAATGGTTTGACAAACCGTGTTTTCCCCTAGATTCTGTGCATCACCGATCATGCAAGTATGTAGGCTACCACTTGCAAAAAAACGCAACGCAATACCATTTATGGTACAGTAAGTGCATGAATTCGACGTGTTAAATTATTTATGTGCGGCTGAAGAAGTTTGCAAAGATAAGATATTCCTTCCGCAGAAAATCTGTAGGCCTATCTTTCATACAAGTAACTATCAGGAAAGGCAAGGGGATTTTGTCTGGCTAAAAACTCTTTCTCTACGATGTGCTCATCTAACAATTTGCGCTGAGATGTCCACAGGATTTGAAAGAAAATGTAAAGCCATTATTGCAACCAACAGTGGGAATTAGTTACATCACCTATATGTTTCTTTGCTCACAGCTGATTGGTCAAACTTCAGTCTGAGATCTCGAATCCAGAACTTAACCTGCCCTGGAGCAGGTTAGCCGTGCAGCGTAAGATACCATGGCAACGAACACCGATTAAAGCCGAGCTACTTTCATAGTACCTAAAACCCAGGGTTGGCGGAAACTAAGCTGAAACATAGCTGGCTAGCCACCTAAACCGGCTTCATGGTACAGGCCCCTGATCATAACATCTCTGATCATAACATCTCATCTGATCATAACATCTCTGATCACAACATCTCTGATCATAACATCTTTGATCATAACATCTCATCTGATCATAACATCTCATCTGATCTGATCACAACATCTCTGATCATAACATCTCTGATCATAACATCTCATCTGATCATAACATCTCATCTGATCTGATCACAACATCTCTGATCATAACATCTCATCTGATCATAACATCTCATCTGATCTGATCACAACATCTCTGATCATAACATCTCATCTGATCATAACATCTCTGATCATAACATCTCATCTGATCATAACATCTCTGATTAATCATCTATATAACATCTCATCTGATCATACATCTCTGATCATAACATCTCATCTAATCATAACATCTCTGATCATAACATCTCATCTAATCATAACATCTCTGATCATAACATCTCATCTGATCATAACATCTCTGATCATAACATCTCTCTGATCATAACATCTCTGATCATAACATCTCTGATCACAAGCATCTCTGATCATAACATCTCATCACTGATCATATGATCATCTAACATCTCTCTGATCATAACATTTCATCTGATCACATCTCTGATCATGATACATTTCATCTGATCATAACATCTCTGATCACATCATCTCTGATCATAACATCTCGATCACAGCATTCTGATCAAACATCTCTGATCAACACTTGCAAACATCTCTGATCACAAACATCTCATCTGATCATAACATTCTATCTGATCAAACATCTCTGATCATAACATCTCATCTGATCATAACATCTCATCTGATCTGATCACAACATCTCTGATCATAACATCTCATCTGATCATAACATCTCATCTGATCTGATCACAACATCTCTGATCATAACATCTCATCTGACACATCTGATCATACATCTCATCTGATCTGACACTCATCAAACATCTCTGATCATAACATCTCATCTGATCATAACATCTCTGATCATAACATCTCATCTGATCATAACATCTCTGATCATAACATCTCATTCTGATCATAACATCTCATCTGATCATAACATCTCTGATCATAACATCTTCATCTTGATCATAAAATCGTCATCTCTGATCATAACATCTCATCTGATCATAACATCTCTGATCATAACATCTCATCTGATCATAACATCTCTGATCATAACATCTCTGATCACAACATCTCTGATCATAACATCTCCGATCACAGCATCTCTGATCATAACATCTCATCTGATCATAACATCTCATCTGATCATAACATCTCATCTGATCATAACATCTCATCTGATCACAACATCTCTGATCACAGCATCTCTGATCACAACATCTCATCTGATCATAACATCTCTGATCACAACATCTCATCTGATCATAACATCTCTGATCACAACATCTCATCTGATCATAACATCTCTGATCACAACATCTCTGATCATAAGAGATGTCTGATCATAAGGGGACATAGTCATATCACCTTTGCAGAAATGTAATTAATTAAAAATTAAAAACAGTTTTAGAAGGTTTATGTGCCGTTTAATAGGTTTAAACTAAGAGTGAGGAATAATTCACTGGGTAATATTAATTCACTGAATAGGCTAATATTAGCTGGAATATAACATTGTCAGGAAAGTAACAAACAAAACAGCAAATAATTGCATAGTATGTTACTATTAATTATTAATAATATTTTTGTCGGTCTAGATCATGAAATGCTTTCTGACAAAGTGCTGTAAACGTTTATGCATTTACACAGAATGATAAGCCACTCAACCGCGATCGCGCGTGCAGATAATAAATAATTAATTTCCACAAAGCGGTATCATTTTAAAGCAAAATAATTGATATGTAGTAAATGATAATACAATCTAGGGTGTTTAAACAAGATAATCTTGTCAAAAATTTCATTCATTGGCCGTGCTTGAGCATTCCTGATCGTCAACGCAGTGAGTGCTCAGCAATATGAGCGACCTTTTTTTCGAGACTAATGGTGAGCAAATACAACAGATAGAGAATTAAATTCAGCGCTTTTATTTTCAACATGCACTCATTTATGTCTGTTTTATTTAATTCATGTAAAGTTACATCTTTATTGGGGCAGGACATGACGGATTACGCTAGACTCCATGAGTTCGTCTCAATTTTTTAGAACCAACCAAGCTGCATAAACTATATCAGGCATTTATGTCTCAAATCTAATTTCTGCATTTCTGTTATGTTAAATAAAGTTGAATAATTAAAGCAAAGCAAGTAGAACATATACTTTACCTGTGCACAGAGTTGTTGTTGACTGATCTCCTCAGACGCCATCTGCAATGGCGGAATTCTCAAAACGGCCACAAGATGGCGCCGTTTATCGGCGAATCCGACATTACAAAACCGATACCCGATTATGGGAAAATGCTTAAATATCGGTAAAAATATCGGTAAACCGATACATCGGTCTATCACTAATCATAACATCTCTGATCATAACATTTCATCAGATCATAACATCATCTTTGATCATAACATCTCTGATCATAACATTTCATCTGATTATTATGGATGATTCATTATAATAAATCATATCATTTGGATGATTGACTCTAATGAATCGGTTCATTTGGATGATTTACCCTAATGAATCGGTTAATTTTGCATGGTTCACTTTGGAGAGCGTTTTTAAAAAAAGCTTTGTTTTCATTAATAAAAACACAGTCTCAGTGTGAACAGAGAGAAAAAGATGT
>CM070838.1:1385117-1440117 GCA_036326025.1 Chrosomus eos | reverse complement strand
ATAAAGTTATTAGCGTATATGCGTGTGTTTGATGTCCAGTGTTGCTGAGCAGAAACACATAATCATGTTTCTCTTGGTCTCCTTTAAAGTTGCGTTGGATTTTCTCCTCAGTGTAAAGATTAAGAGCTTCATCTATGACTGTTTTACATGTTCGTAGAGTTCGTTTCTGGAGTAAATATATAGGCTATCGGCGTTCGGCCAATCAGCGAACACTAACGTCACTGTAGTTCCTATAGCGCTGGTTTAGACCGACTGTGAAGTAGGAGTAAATTTGTTTCTCCTAGAACTTAAATGTAGAACTATGTAGAACTGAAAGAAACAGCTTCTTACCTGAGACTGAGATCTTCATGGATGCCTCCAGCGGTCTGTTGTTGTCCAGGGCTCGGCTGAGTCGGATCTCTCCGGTGCTCTGGTTCAGAATCACCAAATTCAGCTCGTTTCCTGCCTCGAAGCTGTAGTGGAGCTGATCCGAGACGTCCGGGTCGTGGGCCGGGATCCGCCCGATCACTCCCGAAGGGAAGCTGCTGGTCTTATCGGTGACGTAATTGTTAAAAATAATCTGGAAGTTCTTGAGGACTGGGATGTTGTCGTTCCTGTCGACGAGTTTGATGTGGACCGTGGCTCTGCTGACTAGCGGAGCGGATGTGGCCTGAACCACGATCACGTATTCCGAACGAGTCTCGTAGTCGAGGTCGGTCAGAGCCGTGAGCTCTCCGGAGAAGATGTCCAGTTGGAAGACCTCGGGAATGTTGCCTTCAACGATTTGGTACATGATTTGAGCATTGCTGCCTTCGTCCGGGTCTGACGCGGATATTTGAGCCACGACAAGCCCGATGGGACTGTTCTCCTCCACAAAGATATCAAACTCATCTTTCTCGAACACAGGCGGGTTATCGTTCACATCCAAAACGGTTACTTGAATGTCAACCGGCGTTTTGAGCGCCGGAACTCCTTTATCAACCGCAAACGCTTGGAGGTCATAGACGGGAGTGTTTTCTCGGTCAAGCCTCCGTAGCGTACGGACGATCCCTGACGTTGACTCGATGATGAAGTCGCCGTCGCCGTCTTCTCCGCCCTGGAACGTGTAGAAGACTCGCCCGTTGAGGCCTGAGTCGCGGTCAGTCGCGGAGACCTGTAAAACGCTGGAGAACACGGGAATGTCCTCTGTGACGGAGCCCGAGTAACGATCCCGCAGGAACACGGGCAAGTTGTCGTTCACGTCGTTCACAAGGATCTCAAGGTACGTAGTGTCGGATTTCTGCGGGATGCCGTTGTCTCGAGCCGTGATGGCGAGCGTGTACGAAACTTGATCCTCGTAGTCCAGCTCCATCCGTGTGGTAACGGCTCCGCTGTCTGCGTCGATGTGAAACTGAGGGATGCTATCCTCCATGAAGTACGTAATCCGAGCATTTTCGCCCGTATCCTCATCCGTTGCACTAATCATCACCACTGTTGTGCCAACGCCCCGGTCCTCGTTGATGTTGACGGTGTAATGTGAGCTCTGGAAGACTGGTCTGTGAGTGTTAGCATCCGTGACGTTAACGTAAACCTTCCCCGTGTCGAAGCGCGTGCCGTCTGACGCCGTGACTGTTAGCACGTACTGTCGTTCAAGCTTGTAGTCTAGCGGTAAAGCGAGAGTTATGAGGCCTCCGCCGCTCTGGCTAGTGATGGAGAAACGGTTTCTGGTGTTTCCGCTTGAGATCTGATACGTCACTACGCTGTTGATATCCTGATCAACAGCGGAAACGGTTACGACACTCGTTCCCATGGCCGCATCCTCGTTCAGACGCATGTAATACGCCTTTTGCGTGAACTCAGGGTTGTTGTCGTTGACGTCTAGAATAGTCATGCTAATGCTAGCAGAGGAAGACATAGCTGGCGTTCCGTGGTCACGTGCTTCCACTCCGAAGTTATAAAAGTCCACGCTTTCTCTATCCAACTCGGATGCTACGATAATCCAGCCTGTGCTGTTGTTGACGGCGAACGGGAAGTTTGGCGTGGTATCCGTGAGACGGTATTCCAAACGGGAGTTTTCCCCAGCATCGGCATCTATAGCTTGAATGTGAATGACGGAATATCCGACGGGAACGTTCTCTAGGACCGTGGCCTGGAACGGAGTGCTGACGAATATGGGCGCGTTGTCGTTAACGTCAAGAACTTGTACCGTGACGAGGCCGCTGATGTTGGAGAGCGGCGGGCGTCCGCCATCTTGCGCTCGAATGCGAAGCATGTACTCTTTATTAATCTCGTAATCAAGTTGACTCACAAGGTCTAGTTTCCCCGTTTGAGCGTCGATGTAGAATTGGCCTCGCGTGTTTCCGCTCATGATGCTAAAATGGACCACGGCGTTGTTCCCACGGTCCTGGTCGGTCGCCGTAACCTGCAGGATTTCTGTGTTAGGCGTCAGATCTTCGGGAACTTGAACGACGTAGCGTTTCTCGCTGAACTGCGGAGCATTGTCGTTATCATCCTCCACAACGATGCACACGGTTGCCGTAGCGCTGCGAGGCCCGGGGTCACGACCTTGGTCGTTCGCTTCAACCAGTAACATGTAGGATTCGACAGTTTCGCGGTCGACTAGACCTCGTGTGCGAATAACGCCAGAGCGGGAATCGATCTCGAACACGTCGATAGTCCCGTTGTTTAGCAAATGATAAAGGATGTTTCCGTTGACGGGAGCGTCGCCATCCGTGGCACGCACAGTCAGGACCTCATAACCGATTTCCAGATTTTCTCGCACGCTTTCTTTATAGTCTTCCTGCTCAAAGATGGGGTCGTGATCATTTGTATCGGTGACCGATACGGTGAGCGTCGCCATAGCAGTTCGACGTGGCGTTCCGTGATCCACAGCCGTGATTCTGAACACATGTGTGTCCTTCGTTTCTCTATCTAGTATCTCCACGGTGGAAACGACTCCGCTCGCTGGGTCAACGGCGAAAAGATTGTTGGAACGACTATCAAACAAGGCCTCTAAGAAGTATTCCAGCCTGCCAGCTTCACCCTCATCCGGGTCAAATGCTTTTAAAACAACAACAAAAGTCCCGGATGGTTGATTCTCTGGAACGGACACTTGATACATGGGAGGTTGAAACTGAGGGTTATTGTTTACGTTCCTTCTCCTCCTGCTCAGAAGCCCTGAGTTTGAGCGCGCGCTGCCCGTTTAAGTAACGTCCTCAGGTGTGTTTGAGTGAACGGACCGCGACCCACGCGCCAGTGCGCATGCGCGAACACCCGTACGTGCGCGTCCCACGCAGCGCAGTTGAAACTCTAGCATAGAGTCGCGAGGGAAACACAGCGGAGCTGACGTAAACAAACGACCCTCGGAGACGTAAAGCACTGAGGTCCCGGTTATGTTACACTGCGTCGGGTTGCCCGGTAACACATCAAACACACGGAAAACAGCGGTGCCCGCCTCATGGCACTCTGAAGCATCTATTAAACTTATAATCTCCACGTCTAGTTTTTTTTCGCGTTTGCGTCTTAACGCACAGTTTTTTCCGTGAACGTGCACATTATACCGGCTGGTTAAAAGGTGTCTAAACCCGGATGGGTTGTTATCCGCACAGTCCATGATCCCGTACACAGTGAACGGGTTCGAAAGAACCGATTCGCAGTTCAAAGCGCCGGAGAAAGTGAGCCCTCCCGCGTCCCGGTGAAGGAAACTCTCCGCGAACCGGGGAACGATGAGCTGGTCCAGCGCGCAGGAGCCGGTGATCGCGATCGCGGTGCCCGGTCCCGCATCCTCACTCACGTGCACATCGAAACAATCCACGAGCCACGGGAGTTCAAACCACCCGAAAACAATGAGCAACAAATCCCACTTCATCGCTCCTCGCTGCTGCTCTTCCACGGAGAATGAATTACATCCAGTTTTTCCCTTCAAAGTTGGCGTCTGGAGTCTCCATGCTCATCCACGCACTGCGGTCACACACACACACACACACACACACACAGACACACACACACACACCTCCAGTGAATCCGGGGAGGGGGATCATTAACATAAACCTGATTCAGAGCGTCGTGAGAGAGAGAGAGAGAGGGGGGGGGGGGGGGGGGTGCATTGGGGGTTTATTGGGGGCAGATCTTAAAAAGGGCACAACTGCCCCAGACACCCTGCCGATGCTATTCAGAAAATGATCTGCTCTGGAGATGAAAATCACGTTATTTGTACTGAATAAAGAATTGTATCAGACTCATTCCTTTTCGTCGAAAGAGCGTTAAAGTTGTTATATTACTATTTAATAACAGTGCACTACAAATACACAAGTTCCAGAAAGGCTATAAAGATGCAAATAGCCAAGCTAACAGGGAACGTTTTGTCAAAGTATGAACAAACGTTCTTCTAGTAACGTTAATAGAACGTTAATAATAATACATTTTATTTATTTCTTATGCCCACAGCGCTAGACCAAGAACGTTCGTTCAGTTATCTGGTCTTTAATGTTCTCAAAAACGTTTTGAGAACATTATTAAAGACCAGATAACTGAAAATATATATTTCTTTGATAAAAAAATAAATAAGCAAACGCGTACCATTAACGAAATATTTTAGTGCTCACTAAAATATTTCGTTAATGGAACGTTTGCCTATTTGTTTGTTTTTTAACGTTAGCCTACGGCTCGTTTCAGAACGTTCTTCATTTCCTATAATGATTACAAAATGATCAAATGGAATGTTAACGTTTGCCAAACCAAGAAAAAGTTTAAACGTTAAAAATGAACGTTCTGAACGTTCCACTAAACCGCCAAATAATAGGCTAATAATAAAATACATTAAAGCACACATTTTAAACATCAGTGAAAGGAGTCGGGAAGAGCTCTTTGACTTCTCCGCGGGAGAGTGTGTTGTGTGTTGCGTGTGACTGGTGCATCAGAGCTCTTGAGTTGTTTAAATAATATTTGATGATTTTTCCCCCCAGATAATGTTATCTTGGCGCCTCCTGCTGTCCCGAACATGTTAGCGCATGTGCATTTATTCCGATTTAGATAGGTCAAATCTATTATCTTGAAATAACGAGTGTGTTTCTGTGGTACATAATAATATTTAAATACCTACCAATGCGTTTAATATGTACATTTACTGCCCTGATTAACTTATATCAATAGCAGCACGTGCCCTGTGAACTGCGGTTGTACTGGGCTGTCGATAGAGGGCGCTGTTATAGTGGATGATGTGAAGCGGGATACGTGATCTAAGCAAGGATTGCTCGGTTTTTATTTAAGGGGCTACCGGTGAAGTTTTGAGATCTATAGTCAAAATAGAATACAAAATACATTTTTCTATGACCCTCCAAAAAGATTGTGAAAAAAGGCATGACCCTCCCCGATCATTTATTGATTACTTCTGTACTGGTTTGCGCTTGACTAAGATGTTCAGATATCTCGATGTCTAGTAGACCTACACCAAACGCTCATTAAGAAGGGTCCTGTACAGTGCGACATCTACTGGTCTGTGCAATGAATAACTGTACCACTGTAGCAAACATACAGTTCTGTAAACTCCGTTACATGTGTTTGTTTTCAGACATGATAACAGTCGTAAATAGGCTACTTGTGCCAGGAGCGTAGCGAGCTTTTCAAAAGTGCGGGGATGGATGTGGTTTGGCACAACATATATTATACAAACAACATAAGAATATGTAAATATACATATATATAAATATATATATATATATATTTATTTATTTATATTTATATATAGGCTATAAATGCAACCAACAACAACCAAATGACCAATGAACCTGACCACCTCTCATTTAAAAGTACCAAAAGTGCTCTTTCTGCCCTCCCTACAGGAGACAAACTGTTCTGTTTACCTGCCGTGTCTATGGCACACAGCAACACTGTTGAGGCGGGTTTGGGTCATGGTCAATTGGGTCAATTCCCTGCCTTCTTCATCACAGTTACTTTATACATTGCATGCTGGGCTGCAACTAACAATTATTTTAATAATCGATTAATCTGTCGATTTTATTTTTATTTTTATGATTAATCGATTAATCGGATTTTTAAAAGCATTAATTTTCAACAGAACTTTCCATTCAAAAACAGAACTGAGAGTGCAAATGAAAAACAGTGAAAAAAACACAAAAAACTGGACTAACACAAAAAAACATACACGTGTGCTTTACATCTGCCAAAATATATAGGCTTTTTAAAAATAAAGTGCACAAAAAGATGTATATTTTTGTTTAAAGGGGCCGGAGCTGTCTCAGAACAATAAATAATTGATAAAAAAAATAAAGAAAAATACAAATCAGAAACCTTAACAGGATTTGTTTGAAGGTCAGAACTTGTTCTCTCACAGTCTGCTAATTCAGTGATACAAATTTAATTGTTGTTTTTATATTGTTGTCCATTTATGGAACTTCCATGCCTCTTATAGTAGGCCTATAGGCCTATATTACTATGTAGTATGTACCAAATACTAATGCTCGGACACACTCGGTCTCTCGCGCGCGCGATCTCGGACACAAGCCCCGTTCACACTACACGCGACTTTGTCGCTGCAGGTCGCCAGTGGCTGCGATGGAGGGCGTTCCCCCACTACTGGTTGCCTAGTAATGTTTGTGAGTGACATTCCAGGATGCTACTCTATGTTAGACAACTAATACGTTTTCTTGACGCTACAAACACACATTTTGGAAGGAAAAGTCTAAAAATAAATGGAATCAGTACATAAAATGCATAATATATTAAAGATGACCGAGAACAGTGAGTGTTCTTTGCCATCGCGGCTATTTAACTGCAGCAAACGGGCAAATACCGGTCTATCTGGGTTCCCGAAACCATCCAGGCACGGAGTCAGTATACGGTGAATACCACTGTATGTACACGGATATATATCATACATTATAGGACAGTTTCTAACTGCTAAAATGAGCTTCTCGTTCAACTTGCCTCGGTCAGACTCAGCACTGAAGAGTGACGCGCTCCACTGACTTTACTCCTATTGGTTGTCGCTCGCGAAAGTCGCTCTTCATTTGCATAAAGTTAAACAGGGGCATGTTCAAGATCACAACGGTGCGCAACGTTTTGCTACGGTTTCCGGGTTGAACGTCATGTTTCCTGGAAACGGCTTGCACCGGTGTGCAACGGGGTTTGAGATGCGTTCCCTTTCAAGGCTACGGAACTTCGACATTACGGATGTCGTATATGGGAACTCTCTCTCATCCTTCACTTCCGCTGAAATCTTATTGGCTAACGCCAGCAACGCTGGCCAATTGACGCAAATATGCAAATACTGAAACCCCGTTGCAGTATAATGCAAGTGCAGCGTCAATTCCTCCTCAGAATCTCTCTCTTCACGCTCAAATCGTGTGCTAGAAAGCTGATACTACCCTACTTGGATTTTTGCTATCGTTGAAGGTGCACCGGAGATACCTGAACTGTCTCCAGCATCCGATGGCGACCGTCTGCAATCTATGCTCGGGCCCCATAGTGCCCCCCGACCTGCACCTGTTCTGCATCGCGTGCATGGGGCTGGCCCACGCGGAGTCGGCCCTCAGGGATGAAGGGTCCTGCGACTTCTGTGCGGACATGCCCCTCCGAGCCCTCAAGGCCAGGCGAGACGAAGCTTGCGCTGCTGCGGGGATTGGGCCTGCTGCCCCCCCAACCGCGGAGTTGAGGTTCGACCCCGGTGAGTTTTCCGGACCCTTCGTTTCATCCTCCCCGCGACGTTGCTGACTTCGTGTCCTTCGGGGTGAGTGAGGAGGACGACTCTATGTCCTTGTCGGCCTCCGAGAACGACTACGGTGCGGAGCAGGCCGCCCCTCTGGCACCCACGGAAGAGACCCCCGCGGATCTGCAGGAAGAGCTCTTCCGTATCCTCTCGAAGGCCGTCGAGGAACTGGATTTATCCTGGAAGGCTCCCGACGAGCCCTCAAAGAGCAATTTGGATGCGTGGTTCCTCCAATCGAGCCGCCGTCAGGCCGCTTCGAAAAGGGGAACCCCGTTCTTTCCTGATGTGCACGAGCACGTGGTGAAGTCGTGGGTGGCCCCGCAATCGGCGCGCACCCTCACTTCGACCCAGGCCATGTTCCCCCCCGTGGACGAGGCGGGGGACCACGGCTACCTCCGCATCCCTCCTGTCGAGGAGACCGTCGCTGCACATCTTTGCCCGTCAGCTCCCGCCCTGGGCTCGGACCGCAGCCTGCCGTCCCGAGCTTGCAGGTTTACGGCTCACCAGGCTAACAAGGCCTACGGCGCCGCGGGGGAGGCGGTTTCCGCACTACACGCTATGGCCGTTCTTCAAGTGCTGCAGGCCAAGCGATTGAAATCTCTGGATGGCGCCGCCTCTGTCGACGCTGACGCCATCCGAGACCTCCGTTCGGCAACGGACCTCGCGCTCCTGGCCACGAAGCGCTCGGCCCAGGCGATTGGCCGTTCGATGGGGTATTTGGTGGTCCTCCACAGACACCTGTGGCTCACCCTATCGGACGTGCAGGAGGCGGACAGGAAGACGCTGCTAAACGCACCGATCTCCCCTGATGGCCTGTTCGGAGATGCCGTGGAGAAGGTCACCGAGTGGTACTCCGAGACTCAGAAGAAGGCGAAGGCGAAGGCGATGAGCCATGTGATCCCTCGGCGAGCGCTGCCGCCGCCCCCGCCGCAGCGCCCTCGCTCTCGCTCGTCTTCCGCCTCGGGGCGCCAGTCCCAGGCTGCGGCCAGACATCAGCCAGCCTCCCGCCCGGGACCGGATGCCCGTAAAGGCCGACACGGGCAGTGGCAGGGAGCGGGAAGCAAGAGGCCGGCTCAGAGGAGCCCGCGCAGAAAACTTGCCGCGTCCCCAGCGAGGCCCAAGCAGTCGTCCTGACCGCTCGGGCAAGAGGAGAGGAGAGCGCACGGATGGCCCCCCTTCCAAGCGGCGCGCTCTAGAGCACGCGGTCCCTCTGCGTTCGGCGAGCGACGCGTGCAGTCATGTTGTGAATGTTGAGTGTTGTTCAATAAAGCAAATTACTTCTTCACAAACAGAGCTTTTTTCTCCTCTTGCACTTCACACTGTGTTACCCGTCCTGTCTTCGAGCAGCGCAGAGTCACGGTCATTAACTATAAAGGCGCCTCGCGGGAAGCGCGAGGTGTCTATCCCCAGCCCTCACATAGCGGCGATGACCGCAGGTCTAGACCGGCCCACACTCAGTCGTTTCCTGACGGCGTGGGAAGCTATTCCGGGCATCTCGCCGTGGGTGCTGAATGTAATTCGACACGGGTACACACTTCAGTTCAAACGCAGACCACCCCGCTTCCGCGGCGTAATCCAGTCGTTAACTTTGCCCCAAAATGCTCATGTACTGAGGCAGGAAGTGTGCAGTTTACTCGACAAGGGAGCGATAGAGCCGGTTCCCCCGAGCGAGCGGGGAAACGGATTCTACAGCCGCTACTTTGTAGTGCCGAAGAAGGGAGGGGGTCTCCGCCCCATACTGGACCTGAGACCCGTCAACAGAGCGCTTCACAAGCGCGCTTTCAGGATGACTACACTGAAACAGATCCTGGCGCAAATTCGCCCCAGGGATTGGTTCGCTTCAGTGGATCTAGAGGACGCTTATTTTCACGTCCAGATAGCGAAGCGCCACAGGCGATTCCTGAGGTTTGCGTTCGAGAATGCGGCGTACCAATACACGGTACTCCCGTTCGGGCTAGCCCTCGCCCCCCGCACTTTTTCGAAATGTGTAGACGCGGCACTTTCACCCCTCAGGTCGAGCGGGATGCGCGTCTTGAACTATCTGGACGACTGGCTGATTCTCGCGCAGTCGAGGGGGACATTGGTCGGCCATGTGGAAGCCCTACTTCGCCATTTGAAAACGCTTGGTTTGAGGGTAAACGTCCAAAAAAGTGTGCTCACACCGAGCCAAACTACCACATTCCTGGGAGTATGCTTGGACTCAGTGAGTATGAAAGCGCGTCTCTCCCCCGAACGAGCGGAGGCTCTGACTTCTTCGCTAGGTCTCTTCAGACCTGGCAGACTCGTCCCTCTGAAAGAGTTTCAGAGGCTATTGGGGCGGATGGCAGCCGCTTCGTCAGTGTGTCATCTGGGACTGCTACATATGAGACCGCTTCAGCACTGGCTGAAAGCGCGCGTCAACCCGAGCGCGTGGCACTCCGGCCGCAAGCGCATTATGGTCAACCGTGTGTGCGCCCGTGCCCTGGCCCCGTGGAAGAACCCAGATCTCTACAGTTCAGGTGTCCCTATGGGTATAGTGACGCGACGCGTGGAGGTCCTAACGGACGCTTCGTCCACCGGGTCCACCATATATTAAACACATATTTATACCGACTTCATCAGGCTCCGAAAATTCTTCACAAAGAACACAAAAAGCCTTCTCAGCTGCCGTAGTTGCAACTCTTGCGTCATCACAACAGTGCGTTCATCGCGTCACTGTTTCTGTTTAAAAAACGTTCTGCAACGTTTTGTCGGCGCTGAACTCAGCCCAGATCTCAACTTTGTCGCGCGACAGACACGCCCCACCCAGCAAACAGGGGACGTCCTCCGGACGTTGCGAACGTCTAATTAGGTCCGGATCTGGTCTGGTTCATAACGTTCGCTGGAGGACGTTCGGAGGACGTCCGCATTTGGTCCGGTTCATAACGTTCGCTGGGGGACATTCCGAGGACGTCCGCATTTGGTCCGGTTCATAACGTTCGCTGGGGGACATTCCGAGGACGTCCGCATTTGGTCCGGTTCATAACGTTCGCTGGGGGACATTCCGAGGACGTCCGCATTTGGTCCGGTTCATAACGTTCGCTGGGGGACATTCCGAGAACGTGCACTTTGCATTTTGACATAATGTCTATAGTGCAAATAAACCATTGTAAAAACATAAAACGTTTTGGTGGTATAAAAAATACTGCCTATGAGCATTTTAAGCACATGTTCAAATGAAATATGAGACTTGGGTGTTCGTAAAAACAATAATAAAAAAGTCTGAAATTATAAAAGTGCCACATATTGTCCTGGAGTGGTAATTTGCACCTATGAACGGGTCATAACTTCAAAATAAGTTTTAGATTCATGCTTTAATAATGAGATTTTTATTCAAGGTTATAATTCTAGTTTATGTTTGTAAATGCATGACTTTGACGCGTTTTAATGGGCATGCGCGTGAACATTCGAGAAACACTGGAGCGGAGATGAGTTGCCATGGAAACGGCGCGTCACGACTCACCAGTGCAGGCAGCAAAACTCCGACTCTCCCTGTTTTCACTGCTTTCAGGTGAGTTTAGTCTCTAAAATCACACATAATACACACGATTGTTCTTGACACTTCTCTTACTTGTAATTGACACGCTTCTGTTTAATATTTACTTTATAGAAATGGGTTAGTTAGTGTCTTCGAAAAAGTCCGTTAGCATGATAGCATCTCATAACCTGACTCCGCCAGATGGATTTGCTCCGCATATCCATCTGGAAACCTTCCGTTGAAGTAGTTTTGGTAAGGGGCGAAAATACTGGTTAGCTGATTGGCCTATGTTGGTGATAGACGGGCCAAATCAACCAATCAGATCAACGAAGCATATGAGAGCGACGACGAAAACACAACCACAAGCCAGGCTACTCTTGCTGCTGCAGGTAAAGGCTCGTTAGCTCTGTAATTCCGTAATAACTCTGTAATTCCGATAAAACTTGCTCGATAGCCACACTGATGCTAATTTCATCCGCTGAAGCCGCCATGTTCTTAAGATTGAACTGTCGCGCTTCTCGTTGCGTCACACCTCAACCCGCCTCAAAGCCAACGCTGATTGGACGTTCGTTTGGTGAACTGCTCCCAAATTTTCTTTAACGGAAAGTATCCAGACTGATCTGCGAGTGAAACCTTGAAAGCTCGCGAGATCAGGATGGTCTCACGAGGCTAAGCATCTCAACCGTTTTCAGAAGAGTTAACGTTAGGCTAACTTTATAGCATGGGCTTTTTCTTGATGAATGTTTGGGCTTTTAATCACATCTTATGTGTAGATGAGAGGTTTTGATATTTTTGTAAATATTTTTGCTTGGAAGTGAGCTAAAAACGTATGTATTTAACATAAAAGTAACGTTACTGTTAATCGATGACGTCACTTACATGGCTGAAACTAGCTCAATGGTTAATAAATATTGATATAAATTGTTCTGTGATTTCAGCAGCAACAATATAATTGTTGGCTATGTGACAAATGGTTTGTTGTGTTCCTAGATAGCTCCATGCTGATGCCCTGCTCCATAGCTGAGTTGAGCTGATCATCATCTCTAAAAGGCACCATACTATAGTTTCAGTTTCAGTTTCAGTTTATTTATTTAGCACATTTAAAAACGGCCACTGGCCGACCAAAGTGCTGTACACATAGAGAGAGAAACTAATTTAAAACAGTTCTGAGCAGAATACTCATTCTAAGCTAAAAGCGACAGAAAATAAATAGGTTTTAAGACAAGACTTGAACTCAGACAGAGAGGAAGTTGTTCTAATATAAAGTGGGAGCTTGTTCCAGAGTGTGGGACCAGCCACTTCAAAGGCACGGTCTCCTCTTGATTTTAACCGGGTTTTAGGTATCTGAAGAAGAAGTTTAGCTTCAGATCTAAGACTTCTCGTGGGTGAGTAGTAGTGAAGTAAATCAGATAGATAAGCAGGTGCTAAATCATTCAAAGATTTATACACCAGTATTAAAATTTTATATTCAATTTTAAAATTTAGCGGTAACCAGTGAAGAGATCGTAGCAGGGGGGTCACATGGTCAAATTTCCTTTTTCCCATGAGGAATCTCGCCGCAGCATTTTGAACAATCTGTAGGCGGGCCGTTTGGGACTTTGATGCACCATAGTACAGAAGGTTACAATAGTCCAGGCGCGAGTTAATAAGAGCATGGATTGCCAACTTCAGCGATCGTTTAGGGAGATATGATTTAATTTTCGCTATAGAACGAAGATAAAAGAAACTAGATCTGACGACAGCACTAATCTGTTTATCGAATTTAAAGGAGCTATCTAAAATAACACCTAAGTTCCGTACCTGGGGAGCAATAGATCGATCTAAAGATCCCAGGTCAAAATCATATATTTGCCTAGTTTCAGAAGGGTTAAAAACGATAACCTCTGTTTTGTCTGAGTTCAAGAACAGAAAATTTCCAGCAAGCCACGTTTTTACCTCCTCAAGACATGTTGTCAAACAGTCAAGAGTGCTCTTATTTTTCTTAGACAAAGGCATATAAATCTGCATGTCATCAGCATAACAGTGAAAAGAGATATTGTGTTTTCTAAAAATAGAGCCCAGAGGAAGGAGGTATAGTGAGAATAAGACGGGAGCTAAAATAGAGCCCTGAGGCACACCGCAGGATAGATTTCGGAGTGAGGAAGAAAAACCTCCAATTTTTACAGAGAAATGTCTATTTGTTAAAAAAGATTTGAACCAACTCAGGACCACGCCCCCTAGTCCCACATCAGACTCAAGTCGAGAAATGAGGATCGTGTGGTCAACGGTATCGAACGCAGAAGACAAGTCTAGCATAACTAAAATGACAGACTCTCCTGAGTCTGTAGTCATATAAATATCATTAAGAACTTTTGTAAGGGCAGTTTCTGTACTATGCAGTGCCTTAAACCCTGATTGAAACTTTTCAAATATATAATTGTCCTTTAAGAAAGTCTGAAGCTGTAAAAATACAATTTTCTCTAATACCTTTGAAATAAACGGCACAATGGATATAGGACGATAGTTGGATAAGATAGAGGCATCAACTGAGGGTTTTTTTGGTACCGGTGTAATAGAGGAAATTTTCAAACTCGAGGGTATAGCTCCTTCATGCAAAGATTTATTAAGTAGAGAACTCAACCCTGGGCCGACAGTATCAAATAATTTCCGCAGATAGCGAGGGTGTAAAGTGTCATACATACAGAAGGAAGGTTTAAGTTTAAACATTATTTCCTTTACGTAATGTAAGGAGACAGGATTGAAAGAGCTCCATCGGGTAAGCGTACTCCTCTCTTTTGGTATTTCCTCTTCAGAGGCTTGAAATGTCTATAAGTAAGACAAAGACAAATGTCCACTTGGAACTAAACTAAAACTTCAAACATACACTAATGTTGTTGGTACATTATTATTATTTTTGAATGTTTTGAAAGTCTCTTATGCTCACCAAGACTGCATTTATTTAATTAAAAATACAGCAAAAACAGTAATATTGTGAAATAATATTAAAACATTTAAATAATTGTTTTTTATGGAGAAGCATCACATCATCCTTTAGAAATCATTTTGATAAAACATTTATGATTATTATCAGTGTTGAAATCAGTGCTGCTTCATTTTTTTTGTGTTTTCCAGGATTATTTGATGAATAGAAACAGAAATCTTTACTCTTCCTTCTGGTCAATTTAATGCCTCCTTGCTGAATAAAAATATATTTTTTATGCTATTGAACCCAAACTTTTGAACAGTAGTGTAAACTACCATTTATATATGTTGGGTCTATTTAACAATTAATCCTGGAGAGAGAAAAAAGAAAATGGATTAAACTGTTACACTGGTTTACACAAAAATATTGATCAGCACAACTGTTTTTAACATTGATAATACTCAGAGAAATGTTTAGGACGTTTGCATTGTAATAATGTATAGTATTGAAATATAAAAATGCTGACTCGTTAGGTCATGTTTTCTCATTAAAATCAGACGATTTCCTATTAATTCAATTGAATGTAAGGGAATAACTCTAGAATAACCTTCCTGATAATGTTTGGGGCCCAGAAACATGATCCTAATATAAACCTAGATTAAAGACATCTCTTTATCCAAGCATTCAATTATCACATCTCATAATCTTGCACTACAGTTATATGTGATGAAATGGTAAAAATTGCACATGATCGTGCCTGCTATATGAGAGCAGATATGCTAATCTTTCTCCTGTTGTTTCCCTGTTTCTATCTCAGGATGCTCAGCAAGTTTACTAGAGATTACAGCAGCTCCAGTCTGGATCCAGCCTCACTCGTGAAGACTTCTAATGACACCAACACTCTTGAAGACTTCAGATGATGACAACTATAGATGGACATTCAAAACTGCCAGATATTATCCTTATATTCACTGGCCCGGTTTTACAGGCAGGGCTTAGATTAAGCCAGGATTAGGCCTTAGTTAAATTAGAATATTTAAGTAGCTTTTTAAAATGTACTTTAGAAAAAAATCATTACTGGTGTGCATATTGAGATAAAACAATGGCACTGAAATATTTTAAGATGTCAGTGCAAGTTGCTTCCAGTTAAGACAGTTTTAACATGCATTTTAGTAAATAAAATAGAAAAATATTACAGCACTACTTTATTTCACATAATTCTATATCTGAGCTGTAGATAAACGGGAGGGGAAAAATCAGAACTATATATATATTTTGTTTGACCAGCAAAACATTCATGAGTCATGTTGACCGCTGTTATCTTATCTATTTTTCCAACCCATTTAAAAACAGTCTGTGAGTGCCATCTTTTGGACATTCATCATATTGCATTGGTTTTAATTTATTGTCCTCAAACAGAGCACTAATCTGTTTATTTTAAAGTTACACATTCTACATTGATTAAAAAGAAAATCAAATGTGTTTTTTAATTAATGGTAGTATTATTTTATACAGAAATAAATTAATTATAATTCAGTACAATTACCAAACATATCTCAAGGTCTTTTTATTAATTTAATTAATAAACTTTAATAAATTATGTTGTTTTCGAGATTTCCTTCTTCAGAACTGCAATATTTTTTTTACAATGTTGCGCAAAATTCTAAACTCTGAAAAAAATATTGCACAACACTGTAAAAAAGAGTGTTGCACTTCTGAAGAAGGAAAACTCAAAAACAAAATTATGTTTGCAGAGATATATATATTTTTTTACCACTTTGCAAGCCTGCAAAACTCAAAAACAACATGTTTGCAGAGATATTTTAATTTTTTTACATTTTGCAAGCTTGCAAATCTTATTTTTCGATCTTGCAAAACTTTTTTTTGTACGATTTTGAGTTTTCGAACACTTAGTTTCAACCTTTCAGAATTTTATTTTCAGTTTTGAATCATGGCAGGATATTAATCCCATACATAAAGGGTCATTTATGTGTTTAAAGATCACGCAAAATGAAAGCATAAACTTGTGCCATACGCAGTACCAGGAGACTTCCCGAATTCATAAATCTGAATGCTTGTGTACGCAAACAGACAGTAGCACGATGGGTAACACTTTATTTTACAGTGTCCTTGTTACATTACAATAGTAACAGTTAATTATGCATAATAATATGCAACTAACCCTCAACCAAAGCTTAATGTTACTCTAACTCTAGTAAGTAGCCTATATGTACTTAATATTACTTAAATATATAATTACACTGTAACAATGACACTGTAAAATAAATTACAACCGCACAATGTGTTCGTGAATAAAATCACTAGTCAATAGGGCGCAATGATCCGCTGTAGCCTATTTACAAAATATTTAAATTATCTTTAAAAAATTGCTGTATAGACCTGAAGTTTTAAATTTTGATTTAGCCTACTTTGTTTTAGGTTCCAAACATACCACGAGTGGAATCAGATGTGGAGGAGTAACAACGCGTTTCAGCTGTAACCCAACATGCAAACACATACACAACATACACGCACTTTTTAGTTACCGGTAAATAAAAGTATTTTGTTAAATAAAAGTATTTTGTTTCCTGATATTCCTTGTTGTGTGTTTTTTCCTTGGGTAGTTTCAATTTTGTGTTATCAGACTAAGTATAAAAGGATGTTAAAAGGACTTCTAATGAACGTTCTGTAAAGGTCCCCGAATGTTTTCCAACCGTCCCACGAAGGTCCCTCGGGACGTCCTGCTAACGTTTAAAGAACCCTACACGAAGACGAACAGAGGACGTTCGCAGAGGACGTTCAGGGACGTTCTAGGGACGTCTTTTTAAGGACTTCTAATGAACGTTCTGTAAAGGTCCCCAAATGTCTTCCAAACGTCCCACGAAGGTCCCTCGGGACGTCGCACGACGGTCCTGCAAACGTCCTGCGAAAGTCCCCCGCGACGTCCTGGGAACGTCCCCCGCGACGTCCTGCTAACGTTTAAAGAACCCTACACGAAAACGTCCAGAGGACGTTCGCAGAGGACGTTCAGGGACGTTCTAGGGACGTCTTTTTGTTAGCTGGGCATCTACAGGGTTGCCAACTTTTGAGTTTTGCTTGGAGTGAGATTTGTTGGGGGGGGGGGGGGGGGGGGGGGGGGGCGGTCTGAGATTAAGAGTTCAGAGGCCTCCTGTCTTGTAGGCCCTCCTTAGGCAGGCCAAATGTATAGTTTGTCCAATTTTAATTTGGCATTAGGCTAACAGTTTTACAGATAAAAAAAAAATGTTTTTGGAGTAAAGTTCATAAATTATAGTTCTTTCCCATATGATTTTTTAAAACTATGTTGGGTGGACCTCTGTCCCTCTAGGGGGGTTCGGGGGCATGCTCCCCCGCAAGAAAATTTTGTACATTTTAAGGTTAAATGCATCAATCTGGTGCACTTTGAGAGCTCAAATTTAAGAGTTTAACCGGCTTTAACCCATGAAGTGTGACATTGAATAAAGGACAAGCATTGACTTGTATCTGGACATTAAAGAGGGATCAAAAATCTTTTTAGTTATGATATAGAGTCTCAGTCTGTTTTAGGATGCCAAACGATTATTATAATAATGTAATAATGATTTATATAATTATTCCTATTCCTAATCCATATAGCCTATAAATGTACTGTATAAATGAAAATGAATATTTCAAAAGTATATTTTACTTACACTATTGTATAGGAAAATTACAACACTTTTGTCCTAATTTCTTCACTTGCAAGAAATAAAGCTTTTATTTTGGAGAAAACACATGATTACCATGCTGATTGCCTGAGCAAAGTGCGGAATTTTCTTTAAATCACGCAGCACAAACAGAATACCTATATAGGCTACTTAATTACAGTCTTGTGCTGTTTTATAAAGGCACAAAGCCATATCACGGTTTCGGTGTTGGGAAAAGGGAGAGTTCCTCGGGATTCGAACTCGGGTCGAACGCGTCAAAAGCTGCTTTTTAAGCACCTTACGACCTACGCCACTGTAGATATTCAATGGGGGGTCTCTTTTTGCTTAAAAGACAGGCACGTAGTCCAAATGTACGCTCTCAACTCACGTTCAAAATCATAGGCAGCGCAGCGTGTCTCTGTGCAGCGCAAAAGCCCGTGTTGACAGTTTGTTTAATATAAAGCGGGAGATTACCAGATACAGTATTTTGCTCGTGCCCTTGCAGACCGGTTGCCTGTGTAGCCTGTTAATCCGGCCCTGGGTGTCCTGGGTGGGTGTTGTAGGCAACTGTATCACCTGCCGTTTGAACTGACGCGCTACAGCGATCTGTCACATTTAAAAGCGCCAAAACGTTCCATATCAAAAGTAACCTTCTCTGTCTAGTCTGTCGGTCTTTTCCCGCGATTTTTCGTGAGAAAATGCAGTGGTCCAATCAGTAGTTAGAGCCTGAACTTGCTTATAGTAGCAGGTAATTCGGAAATTAGTGCACATGAGTGAAAAAAAATACAGCACAGAAGAATGTCCAATTTAGCGTGAGATTTCTTTGGTGAGCGTGAGAGCGTGAGATTGAGGCTGAATGCGTGAGTGTCACGCCAGATGCGTGAGAGTTGGCAACCCTGCATCTAGTCGCCAACGGTCGCTGTCGCGCGTGTCGCCGGAAGTCGCCCGCTCACCATTGAAATGAATGGTATCGCGTCGCTTCAAGCGGAGTGTAGCGACTCGCTTGGTCGCGTGTAGTGTGAACGGGGCTACACTCGGTCTCTTTCGCCCGCGATCTCGGACACACTCGGTCTCTCTCTCCCGCGATCTCGGACACGCTCGGTCTCTCTCTCCCGCGATCTCGGACACACGCGGTCTCTCGCGCGCGATCTCGGACCCACGCGGTCTCTCTCGCGCGCGTTCTCGGACACACTCGGTCTCTCTCGCCCGCGATCTCGGACACGCTCGGTCTCTCTCTCCCGCGATCTCGGACACGCGCGGTCTCTCTCGCACGCGGTCTCTGCTCTCGCGTGCGATCTCGGACACACGCGGTCTCTCCCGCGATCTCGGACACACTCGGTCTCTCCCGCGATCTCGGACACACTCGGTCTCTCTCTCCCGCGTCTCGGACACACTCGGTCTCTCGCGCGCGCGATCTCGGACACACTCGGTCTCTCTCGCGCGCTCTCAGACACACTCGGTCTCTCTCTCTCTCTCCCGCGATCTCGAACACACTCGGTCTCTCGGACACACTCGGTCTCTCTCTCCCGCAATCTCGGACACACTCGGTCCCTTGAGGCAAGGCAAGGCAAGTTTATTTATATAGCACATTTCATACACAATGGTAATTCAAAGTGCTTTACATAGGAGAAAAATAAAATAATCAAAACAAATAAGAATAATTAAAACAGTTTAGAATAAAAAATAAAATAAAAAAACAGTCGGACGAACAGTGGCACAGTGCTCATTCAGTAAATGCATAGCTAAACAGATGTGTTTTGAGTCTGGATTTGAATGTGACTACTGTAGGAGCACATCTGATCTCTTCTGGAAGCTGGTTCCAGTTGCGGCTGGCATAGTAGCTAAAAGCAGACTCTCCTTGCTTAGAGTGAACCCTTGGTATTTCTAACTGATGTGATCCTAATGATCTGAGTGATCTGTTGGGTTTATATTCAGTGAGCATATCTGCAATATATTGAGGTCCTAGCCCATTGAATGATTTATATACCAGTAATAATACTTTAAAATCAATCCTAAATGTAACTCGGAGCCAGTGTAAAGACCTGAGGACTGGTGTGATATGTTCATATTTTCTGGTTCTGCTCAGAATCCTGGCAGCAGCGTTCTGTATGAGCTGCAACTGTCTTATGGTCTTTTTAGGAAGGCCAGTGAGGAGTCCATTACAATGAGCGCGATCTCAGCGCGATCTCAGACACACTCAGTCTCTCTCTCTCGCGTGCGATTTCGGACACACTCGGTCCTCTGTCGCGATCTCGGACACACTCGGTCTCTCTCGCCTGCGATCTCGGACACACTCGGTCTCTCCCGCCTGCGATCTCGGACACACTAGGTCTCTCTGCCTGCGATCTCGGACACACTCGGTCTCTCTCTCCTGCGATCTCGGACACACTCGGTCTCTCTCTCCCGTGATCTCGGACACACTCGGTCTCTCGCGCGCGATCTCGGACACACTCGGTCTCTCTCTCTCTCGCGCGCGATATCTCGGACACACTCGGTCTCTCTCGCGCGCGATATCTCGGACACACTCGGTCTCTCTCGCGCGCGTTATCTCGGACACACTCGGTCTGTCTCGCGCGCGATATCTCGGACACACTCGGTCTCTCTCGCGCGCGATATCTCGGACACACTCGGTCTCTCTCGCGCGCGATATCTCGGACACACTCGGTCTCTCTCTCCCGCAATCTCGGACACACTCGGTCCCTTGAGCGCGATCTCGGACACACTCGGTCTCTCTCTCTCGCGTGCGATCTCGGACACACTCGGTCCTCTGTCGCGATCTCGGACACACTCGGTCTCTCTCGCCTGCGATCTCAGACACACTCGGTCTCTCCCGCGATCTCGGACACACTCGGTCTCTCTCGCGCGCGATGTCGGACACACTCGGTCTCTCTCTCCCGCAATCTCGGACACACTCGGTCCCTTGAGCGCGATCTCGGACACACTCGGTCTCTCTCTCTCGCGTGTGATCTCGGACACACTCGGTCCTCTGTCGCGATCTCGGACACACTCGGTCTCTCTCGCCTGCGATCTCGGACACACTCTGTCTCTTTCTCCCGCGATCTCGGACACACTCGGTCTCTCTCGCCCGCGATCTCGGACACACTCTGTCTCTCTCGCGTGCGATCTCGGACACACTCGGTCTCTCCCGCGATCTCGGACAGACTCGGTCTCTCTCACCCGCGATCTCGGACACACTCGGTCTCTCCCTTACGAAAATTAACCATGGTTTTTTTGTAGTAAAGCCTGGTTCACACGGGACGATTTTAAAATTGTCGGCCGATTTTCCAAACCTGAGAGACCCCACACACGGCGATAAAAAATCACTGGTCTAACAGTTTTGGTCGTACAGTGTGTGGTGCGCAGCCACACGGCAAAATCAACACATCACACACGAACCGATTTGACTCCCGAGCATTCCCAGGTCAGACGGAAAATCTCGCGAAATCCCTCGAGATCAAACGCGACTTCAGAGTAAACTATTATGGCGGACAAAGAGGATGCAGTGGCGATAGTTTAAACTATTAGAGAAAACATCCACCGGACTCTCTGGTGCGCCATGCCGCCGGCTGTTTTGATTTTGTTTGTTTGTCTTCCTCTGCGCCTCGTCACCTCGCTTTCTGATTGGCTACACGCCACAGTCCACAGGCTGCGTGCTCGTTCGTCCTCGGGGGACACCACACACGAGGAGAAATCGGGCCAAAACAATCCAACATGTTGGATATCCCCGATTTGAGATCGAAGCGGTCCAGACGTCCTTCCGAGCAGACGAGAGCAGTCTTAATACACCACACACGGCAGGAATATCTGATCAGATTATTTTACGATAATCGGAGCATCCTTAAGATGTCGGAAGGGGAAAATCGGGGCTAAAATCGGCCTAATTATCCTGCCGTGTGAACCAGGCTTAACTATGGTTTTTTCGTAGTAACCATGGTTTTACTATGGTTTTTGTAGTAAAACCATAGTAACTACAAAATGAACCATAGTTTAACTATGGTTTTTGCAGTAAAACCATAGTAACTACAAAATGAACCATGGTTTTACTCAGGGCCGGATTAACCATTAGGGCAACTGGGCACTTGCCCAGGGGCCCACGACATCTAAGTGGCATCTAAGCGGAGTGGCAATCGGGAGAGTCGGGAGTTTCCCCGGTGGGCCGGGTAGTGTTTCGAGGCCGCGAGGACCGGTCTGATAAAATGTATTCATTGCATATTTTTTTACATTTTAGATAACGGAGCGTATATTTGCACTAAGTGCCTGTCTTTTTAGCAAAAAGACGCCCGTCGCGTAATAGATTTAGTGGCGTAGGTCGTAGGGCGTGAGGTGCTGGAAAGCAGCTTTTAACGCGCTCGACCCGAGATCGAATCCGGCTTTTGCCGAACTCTCTCTTCTCCCTTTTCCAAACACATATGAGATGTAAAATGTATAACCTAACATAAAGGTCTCTAGCGTTATATTTTGCCAACGAACTAAAATCGAAAGCATTATATGGCTTTGTGTCTTTATAAAACAGCACAAGACTTTAAGAATAGGCATCCTGTTTGTGCTGGGTGATTTAAAGAAAAGTGCGCACTTTGCTCACGCGATCAGCATGGTGTTTTCTCCTTAATAAAAGCTCAAGGGTTTATTTCTTGCAAGTGAAGAAATTGGGACAAAAGTATTTTAATTTTACTATAGTGTAATGTAGCTAAAATATACTTTTGAAATACTAATTTTCATACATGTGAAGAGTTCAGATGCAAAAGCCTCTAAATGCCATCTGAAATTTTCTTCTAAAATGATCATTTTTATCAAGGTCGTATATTTAAGTTCAATAATTTCACTTAAATGGCAAGAAAAATTACCAATTATTTGTCATTTAAGTGAAATTACTGAATTTAAATATACGAGCTTGATAAAAATGATCATTTTAGAAGAAAATTTCAGATGGCATTTATGGCTCATCTGAACTCTTCATGTATAGGCTATATGGATTTTACGTCAGGAATAATTATATAAATCATTATTACATTTTTATAATAATTGTTTGGTATCCTAAAACACCATTAATAATGTAATGTAGACTGAGACTCTCATAACTAAAAAGATGTTTGAGCCCTCTTTATTGTCCTGGTACAAAGCAATGCTTTTTCTTTGTTCAACGAGCAGTTCATGGGTTGAAGCTCTTAATTTTGATCTCTCAAAGAGCACGAGATTGATGCATTTAACCTTAAAATGTAAAAAAAATCTTTTTTTAAGTCAGTAAACCTGTTAATGCCATATTAAAATGTCCTCGGACAAAATAAATATACGCGATTGAGACATTGTGCCCAGGGGCCTCTGAACTCTTAGTCCGGCCCTGGTTTTACTACAATAGCCGTGGTTAAACCATGGTCTTTTTATAGTAACCATGGTTTAACTATGTTTTTTGCAGTAGCCTACAACCATAGTTACTACAAAATGAACCATGGTTTTACTACATTAACCTTGGTTTAACCATGGTTTTTGTAGTAAAACCATTGTAACCATAAAATTAACTATGGTTTTTGTAGTAAAGCCATAGTAACTACAAAATTAACCATGGTTTTTACTATAGTAAAAACCATGGTTAATTTGGTTAAAATTCACTCAGAAAACTCTCCCGTGCTCGGACACACTCGGTCTCTCTTGCGCTAACTGTCCCTAATGACCCTTTTCATTGCAGATCATTTCTGATTAACTCTGGATATGATTTCGTTTGATTAATATTTTACGACACGTATCTCGACCTAAAGTTTTCACATATTTGATCAAATGTTCTAATCTGCCCAGCAACAGCTTTGCGAAGACTCGCGCTCCTTTTTTCCTGAGGATAAAATGTCGTCCAAAAAAGAAATAACGCAAGTAATCAAAAGAAAAGAACGAGTAAGAATAAATACGAAAATACTAGTGTCAAAATTTGTATAAAATCCGAGTTTGAAAAACAACCCTTTTTTTTGAGCGCTAAAGATTTGTCTTACTGAAAAGGTAAGTCTCCCTGCAAACACAGATTTACTATGTGATTACTCATTTCATTAATATATGATTAATTAATCACCAGAGATGAGTGTATAATCCGTGATAACGGCCGCTTGACTGGATATTATGCGGCCTATTACAAAATAATTGATGCTGATGAAATATTGATTAGCATGTGATTGACTTAATTATGTGATAAAGAGACATGATCGTAAATGATTGTTGAGCACCAAAGCAACCTTTAAACAAACATAACACACAGTTAGTTTTTACTGTTTTTATTGTAGCTGGAGGCCTTAAAACAACAAACTGTAAGCTTTACAAAAAACAAAGACAAAAAGAAAAAAATAAACTTGACATAATAATCCACCCTGAAAACAACGAAACCGTCTGACAGAGAGAGAGAGAGAGAGAGAGAGATGGAGAGAGAGAGAGGAGGAATATGTTTGCTGCTTTTGTTAATGACACAGAGATTCAACACACACACTCTTGCGTGCGCGCACACACACACACACTCAAAGTGTGGATTCAAACAAAACGTTTAATATTAACAGCAAAATCAATATTAATGATAAAGGTCATAATACATACATGTGTGTATATTTATATATAATATATATATCCCGCCTCTCCTGGAAAACGTGTTCTTCTGATGGCGGGAGAAAAGCTCCGTCCCTACGGTGATGTCATCACTCAGACAGAAACAACCAGCACTGCTTTAATACTACATGATTACAGACCAGAGAGAGAGAGGTGCATTGAACAAAAAACAAAAAGCCTTTTCTCCTTTTTCATTTGTTTTCCACAGACGGAGACAGAGAAGTGAGGTGGAGGGAGAAGAGAGAGAGAGAGAGAGAGAGAGAGAGAGAGAGAGAGAGAGAGAGAGTGTGAGTGTGTGTGTCTCTAGCTCTGCTGTTTGCGTTGGCTAAGCGCTAGCATCAGGTCGTTCTTCAGAGCCTCCTGCTTCGATTTATCTGCCAGCGTCTGCACGCTCCTGAAACACACACACACACAGAGTTAAGAGAGGAAAACACATTTAAAGGAACACTCCACCGTTTTTTAAATTGTGGTTATTCACCGTCTCCCCTTAGATAGGTGGGCAAATGCATTTTTGTCTCAGTGCATGCATTGTCTAGGGATGCTCCGATCCGATATTTGTATCGGTATCGGCTCCGATACTGCCATTTTTGCCGGATCGGATATCGGTCAGGCCGATCCAAATCCGATACTGTGCCTTTACTATTCTGTGTTATTGTTATGCCCCACAAAAGGCACAAAAGCATTATAAAGCACCATACAGTTTTTGTGCACTATATTACAAGTGTTCTGAAGCCTTTATAGTATAATGTGAGATATTTAAGTCATTAAATTCAAGAACTTTTCCCTCCGCTGCGGCTGTCAGTCTCCACTTGCTCAACTAATTCGGGACGATAGTGCAATTAAAGGAATTGTAATTGGAGAAGAGGAACATAAGCTGTCGTTATACGCGGATGATGTTATACGCGGATGATGTCCTACTTTTCCTAACAGAACCGGAGACAACAATTCCATATTTAAAAAAATTAATTCTCAAGTATGGGTACTTCTCTGGATATAGAGTGAATATGGATAAAACGGAGGCCATAGATGTTAATGGTCAAATCTCAAAACAAATCCAAATTAAAAGCGGGTTCAAATGGCCCAAGAATGGGTTCAAATACTTGGGCATCTTTATTCCCTCCTCTTTGGACCAGTTATACGACACAAACTATAAAAAAGTGATTAAAAATATTAGCGAAGATTTAAATCGTTGGACAGCTCTCCCTCTCTCTCTGATTGGTCGTGTTGAATCTATTCGTATGAATGTCCTGCAGAGATTACTTTATCAGGTGGGCTCCTGTAATGCCATTAATACTACAATGACTATGTGTTATACTATCATATCCACCCTAATTTTATCTCTGCCTTTCTCTATTAATTATCTTTTTTTGGGGTCTCTTCTACTAAATACTAGGTGTATTTGTCCTCATTCTCTGTATAATGTGTACAATATAATTAAGTTTTGACAATTGGCAATATCGTTTGTGAGAACATGATGGATACACCAATGCCATTTTATGTGATGATGTGGTTCTAAATAAAAAATATAAGTTCCAAAAAAAAAAAAAAAAAAAAGTGATTATCAGTTCAACACACAGACAGTTATATAAATTGTACTTGATTTAAAAAAAAAAACTGTTGGTATCGGATCGGCATCGGGCGTTACTCTGATTTTTTGGTATCGGATCGGTTCTGAAAATAGTGGTATCGGAGCATCCCTAGCATTGTCTTAGTCTGGTAGCGCTGCCGCTAGCTTAGCTTAGCATAATGAATGGAATCCTTTGTTGCCGGATAGCATGTCGTGAGTAAAAGTGATTAAAAAAAAACAAATTACTTCTTGTGGCCTGCTTATTCACAACGAGTACAAATAGCAGTGCAGATTAAGACTAGGCGATCTCCTAGGCAGAGATTGACCTGGGACAATATGAGGGCGAAGCACTGCTACTGGGCGCAGAGATATCACGCAACACCTGAAATAAAGCTTGCCACAAAGAACCGGCAGAATTAATGATTATGCATGAAACATTTGAATTGTTTATTAATAAACTAGTGTATTCTGTGTCAGTGTCGGCTGCAGAGATAAAGTTGAGATGCTTCGCAGTGAACGCGCCTATAGAGAGAAATGCACACTTACTACGAATTAGCCTACATAAGCAGAGTAGCCCTTTTTTTTAGTTTTTAATTGTTTTGCTAAGGCTAAGCTAGCGGCAGCACTGCCAGACTAAGACAATGCATGCACGGAGACAAAAATGTGTTTGCCCAGCTATCTAAATGTAGAGGAGACGGTGAATAACCACTATTTAAAAAAGTGCTGGGTATCTTTGAATTTTAACAATTGCGATTTCTATAAGGTTACAAAAAAATAAACCTTAGATATCGTTCACATTTAGTGTTATTGCACAACATGTAATTGTATCTGAATATCATGAACAGAAATAAACTTCAAGCATTATTAATGACAATAAACACTCGCTCCAATGATTAAAGTCATATAGAAACACTCACAAAGGAATCGATAAGAGGAATCAACATTTTCCTGATTCCTGACCCTAATTCTCACACATTAATGTTGGTGAGCTATACCAGAATGCACCTGCATGCAGTTAGTGTGTTTGTTAAAGAGGTTGTGCAGGCACACACACCACACACACACACACACACACACGCCTCTGACCCTAGTCAATGTAGATCTGACGCTGGGTCAGAACCTGAGAGAGCTCCCGCTGCAACTGACGATACTTTTGATTATCAGGAAGAGACTCGATAGATCTGGAGCCATCGACACAATGATAGAGAGACACAGAGAGAGAGAGAGAAGAGAGAGAGGGGGGGGGGGGGGGGGGAGAGAGAGAGAGAGAGAGACAGACATAGAAGAGAGAGAGGGGGGGGGGGAGAGAGAGAGAGAGAGCGAGAGAGACAGAGAGAGAGAGAGACACAGAGAGATAGAGAGAGGGAGAGAGAGAGAGAGAGACAGAGAGAGTGAGTGAGATAGAAAGAGACAGAGAGAGATAGAAAGAGAGAGAGAGAGATAGATAGATAGAAAGAGAGAGATAGAGACAGAAAGAGAGAGAGAGAGAGAGACATACAGAGAGAATGAGGGAGAGACAGAGAGAGAGAGAGTGAGATAGAAAGAGAGAGAGACAGACAGAGAGAGTGAGGGAGAGAGAGACAGAGCAAGAAAGAAAGAGAGAGAGAAACAGAGTGAGATAGAAAGAGAGAGAGAGAGAGAGACAGACACACAAAGTGAGATAGAAAGAGAGAGAGAGAAGGAATGAAAAACAGTTGAGAAATATGAGGAAGCCCCAGCAGGAAAAGATGATGAATCTGTAATGAATCTGTCATTTTTAATGAATCCATTTGCGACCGGAATAATGAATCAAAAACTTTTTTTGTATCATGGAGTAAATGACGTGGGTAAATATGAATCTTTCTGATTCGTAGAAGGAAACCACACCTGGCTGATTCACAACCACATGACTCGTCTGAAGCAGTTCATTCAAGAAGATTCACGATTCACAGCTAATGAATCTGAATCAAGTTATTATCGATGACTAAAACCAAAACTATTAACAAAACTTTTCTGTGAATTGAAATAAAGCTGAAATATTAGTTGAAAAACTAAATGAAAATCAGAAATGTTGGCTTGGCAGTAAATTGAAAGAAGTGAAATTTAAAACAAACTAAAACTGAACTAAAAAATAAATTAAACCTAAAAAGCAATACAAAAAAAAAAAAGAAAAACACAATGAAATAACTATAAATGTAACTAAAATTAACATGAAAACTAAAAATTATAAAAATAAAAGCTAATTTAAAATACAACTAAAATAAAGAGTAAAATAACACTGAAATGAAGTGAATAACAACACGGATTCATGAGTCTCAAGCACAACTGAACGAGTTTGAACACGAGTGAATCGAGAACTGTGAGCAGTTCAGTGAGTCATCAGCGGGATTGAGTCATCAGTGAGTCTGAGTCGGTTCATTAAAAGAATCACTCTAGTTGTTGGATCATTTAGAGTTTGAACACGTGCGCGGGTCGAGTGTGTGTCGTGTGATCGTACCTCAGGCCGTTCACGATGTCCTTGGTCTTGCCGAAGTAAATCTCATTGAGAGTGGAGCGGATCTTGTTCTCCATGTCCTAAAAGACACACACACACACACAAGGTTTAAGCATGTATGACGACGTGTAACTTAAACTAGCACTGAAGCGTGTGTGTGAGTAACTAAAAATGATGTCTAAATACTCGTCTCTGCAAGTGTTCTCTCGGTTCTGTCATGAGTGAACAGAAAGAAACCGGATATGTGTCAGTTTATTCAATCTTAAAGTGACAGTAGACTAATATACCTGCTGTGTGTGTGTGTGTGTGTGTGTGTTGTGTGTGTGTGTGTGTGTGTGTGTGTGTGTGTGTGTGTGTGTGTGTGTGTCAGAGTGAGTGACTGATTGAGTGAGTGATTGACTGAGTGAGTGTTTGACTGAGTGAGTGAGTGAGTGTGGTGTGTGTGTGTGTGTGAGTGTGTGTGTGTTTGAGTGAGTGTGTGTCAGAGTGAGTGACTGATTGAGTGAGTGATTGAGTGAGTGATTGAGTGAGTGAGTGTTTGACCGAGTGAGTGAGTGTGTGTGTGTGTGTGTGTGTGTGTGTGTGAGTGTGTGTGTGTGAGAGTGAGTGAGTGTGTGAGTGTTTGAGTGAGTGAGTGATTGACTGAGTGAGTGAGTTTGAGTGAGTGAGTGTTTGACTGAGTGAGTGTTTGACTGAGTGAGTGTTTGAGTGAGTGAGTGAGTGAGTGAGTGAGTGAGTGAGTGTTTGAGTGAGTGAGTGAGTGAGTGAGTGAGTGAGTGAGTGAGTGTTTGAGTGAGTGTTTGAGTGAGTGAGTGAGTCAGTGAGTGAGTGAGTGAGTGAGTCAGTGAGTGAGTGAGTGAGTGAGTGAGTGTTTGACCGAGTGAGTGAGTGTTTGACTGAGTGAGTGTTTGACTGAGTGAGTGATTTACTGAGTGAGTGATTTACTGAGTGAGTGTTTGAGTGAGTGAGTGAGTGAGTTTTGACTGAGTGAGTGAGTGAGTGTTTGAGTGAGTGAGTGAGTGTTTGAGTGAGTGATTTACTGAGTGAGTGATTTACTGAGTGAGTGTTTGACTGAGTGGTGAGTGTTTGAGTGAGTGAGTGTTTGAGTGAGTGAGTGAGTGTTTGAGTGAGGTGATGGGAGTGAGTGAGTGATGTGTTTGACTGATGAGTGTTTGACTGATGAGTGAGTGAGTGAGTGTTGACTGAGTGAGTGTTTGACTGAGTAAGTGAGTGTTTGACTGAATGAGTGAGTGAGTGAGTGAGTGTTTGATGAGTGAGTGAGTGGTGTTTGACTGAGTGAGTGATTTACTGAGTGAGTGAGTGTTTGAGTGATGATGTGAGTGTTTGACTGAGTAGAGGATGGTGAGTGTTGACTGATGTGAGTGAGTGAGTGAGTGTTTGACTGAGTGAGTGATTTTGATGTGAGTGAGTGAGTGAGTGTTTGACTGATGAGTGATGAGTGAGTGTTTGACTGAGTGAGTGTTTTGACTGAGTGAGTGATGTTGACTGAGTGAGTGATGTGATGAGTGTTGAGTGAGTGAGTGATGATGGTGAGTGAGTGTTTGACTGAGAGTGAGTGAGTGATGAGTGAGGTGGTGAGTGAGTGTTTGACTGAGTGAGTGAGTGTTTGACTGAGTGAGTGAGTGAGTGAGTGTTTGACTGAGTGAGTGAGTGAGTGTTTGACTGATGAGTGAGTGAGTGAGTGTTTGACTGAGTGAGTGTTTTGAGTGAGTGAGTGTTTGATGAGTGAGTGTTTGACTGAGTGAGTGAGTGATGAGTGTGAGTGGTGTTTGATGAGTGAGTGAGTGAGTGAGTGTTTGAGGTGAGTGATGTGAGTGAGTGAGTGTTTGACTGAGTGAGTGAGTGGTGAGTGAGTGGTGTTTGACTGAGTGAGTGTGATGAGTGAGTGTTTGACTGAGTGAGTGTTTGACTGAGTGAGTGAGTGTTTGACTGTGATGTGAGTGAGTGAGTGAGTGTTTGACTGAGTGAGTGAGTGATGTGAGTGTTTGATAGTAGTGATGTGAGTGAGTGAGTGAGTGTAGTGTTTTGTGAGTGAGTGAGTGAGTGAGTGTTTGATGATGAGTGAGTGATGTTGAGTGTGAGTGTTTTGACTGAGTGAGTGGTGAGTGAGTGTTTGACTGAGTGAGTGAGTGATTGATGAGTGTTTGTGAGTGATGTGAGTGATGGTGAGTGAGTGAGTGTTGTGACTGTGAGTGTGAGTGAGGTTGAGTGTTGTGTAGTGAGTGTGTGTGGTGAGTGAGTGTTGACGGTGAGTGATGTGAGGTGATGTGTGAGTGAGTGAGGTGATGTGAGTGTGTTTGCTGAGGTTGAGTGAGTGTTTGAGTGAGTTGAGTGTGTGTTATGAGTGAGTGAGTGAGTGTTTGAGTGGTGAGTGAGTGTTGTGAGTGATGTGGTGATGTGATGGTGGTGTGGTGTGTGTTGACTGATGTGAGTGTGTGAGGTGTGTGTGTTGACTGAGTGAGTGATGTGTTGACTGAGTGAGTGAGTGATGGTGAGTGATGGTGGTGTTTGACGTGATGTGACGTGAGTGTGTGAGTGAGTGTGTTGACTGGTGGTGTGGTGATGTGTTTGACTGAGTGTAGTGTTTGATGGTGAGTGAGTGTTGTGACTGAGTGGTGGTGATTGTTGAGTGAGTGAGTGAGTGAGTGTGATGAGTGAGTGTGAGTGAGTGAGTGTTGTGACAGATGTGGTGTTTGACTGAGTGATGTGGTGTTTACTGGTGTGAGTGTGTGGTGAGTGAGTGTTTGACGTGGTGAGTGTTTGACTGAGTGTGTGAGTGTGTGAAGTGTGTGTGTGTGTGTTGTGATGATGTGAGTGTGTGTGTGACTGGTGTGTGAGTGTTGTGAATGTGTGTGTGATGTTGATGTGGTGAGTGAGTGTTGTGTAGATGTGGTGTGTGTGTGGTGTGTGTGTGTGTGTGTGTGTGACAGAGTGTGTGTGTGGTGTGTGTGTGTGTGTGTGTGTGTGTGTGTGTGTGTGTGTGTGTGTGACGATGTGTGTGTGTGCTGTGTGTGTGTGTGTGTGTGTGTGTGTGTGTGTGTGTGTGTGTGTGTGTGTGTGTGTGACAGAGTGTGTGTGTGTGTGTGGTGTGTGTGTTTTTGTGTATATGAGGACACAATGTGTATAATGACATGGGTATTACACTGGTATTACAATTACACGTGAAATATGAGGACATTGCATGCGTCCTCATATTTCAACAGCTTAAAAAACATAAAAACAATGTTTTTTTTTTTTAAATGTTAAAATGCAGCATGTCTCCTGTGATGGGTAGGTTTGGGACAGGGCAGTGTAGGGGGATAGAATATATAGTTTGTACAGTAAACCATTAGCTATGGAATGTCTCATAAATCACAAAACAAACATGTGTGTGTGTGTGGCAGAGAGTGTGTGTGTGTGGCAGAGAGTGTGTGTGTGTGTGTGTGTGCAGAGAGTGTGTGGTGTGTGTGTGTGGCAAGAGTGTGTGTGTGTGTGTGGCAGAGGTGTGTGTGTGTGTGTGTGCAGAGAGTGTGTGTGTGTGTGTGTGGCAGAGAGTGTGTGTGTGTGTGTGGGCAGAGATGTGTGTGTGTGTGTGTGTGTGGTGTGTGTGTGTGTGGCAGAGGGTGTGTGTGTGTGTGTGTGTGTCAGAGAGTGTGTGTGTGTGTGCAGAGAGTGTGTGTGTGTGTGTGATGAGTGTGTGTGTGCAGAGAGTGTGTGTGTGTGTGTGGGTGTGTGTGGTGCACGAGGTGTGTTGTGTGTGTTGTGCTGGTGTGTGTGTCGTGTGTGTGTGGCAGAGGTGTGTGTGTGTGTGTGTGTGGGTGGTGTGGCAGGAGTGTGTGTGTGGAGTGTGTGTGTGTGTGAAGTGAGTTGTGTGGTAGTGTGTGTGTGTGTGCATGAGTGTGTGTGTGCAAGATGTGTGTGTGTCAAGTGTGTGTTGAGTGTTGTGCAGAGTGTGTGGTGTGTGGAGGTGTGTGTGGTGTGCAAGAGTGTGTGTGTGTGGCGAGGTGTGTGTGTGTGCAAGAGTCTGTGTGTGTTGTGTGCGAGAGTGTGTGTGTGTGTGAGAGTAGTGTGTGGAGTGTGTGTGTGTGATGATGAGTGTGTTGCAGTGTGGTGTGTGTGTAAGTGGTGTGTGTGTGTGACTAGTGTGAGGTGTGTGTGTGTGTGTTGTGTGCAGTGTTGTGTGAGTGTGTGTGTGGTTTGTGTGCAGAGGGTGTGGATGTGTGTGTGAGGTGTGTGTGTGTGTGTGTGTGTGACAGAGTGTGTGTGTGGTGTGTGTGGTGTGTGTGTTGGAGTGTTGTGTGAGAGAGTGTGTGTGTGTGTGGTGTGTGTGTGTGTGTGTGACAGAGGTGTGTGTGTTGTGTGTGGTGTGTGTGTGAGTGTGTGGTGTTGACTGAGTGGTGTTGTGTGTGTGTGTGTGGAGTGTTGTGTGGTGTGTGTGTGTGGTGTGTGTGTTGTGGATGTGTGTGATAGTGTGTGTGTGTGCAGAGTGATGTGATGTGAGTGTGTGGTGTGTGTTTGATGATGTGTGTTGATTTATGAGTGAAGAGATGTGTTAATGCATGAGGTTTTCATGGTATTAGAGTTACGTGAATGTTTGATGAGGAGTGAGGTCTGATGAAGTGTTTGAATGAAGTGTGTGTTTTAATGAGTGTTTGAATGCAGAGTGTCTTGTGATGGGAGTAGTGTTTGGACGAGTGCAGTGAGGTTGGATGAGGATGTATGTTTGGTCAGTGTTGAAGAGTAGAGTGTTTGACGAGTATGGAATGTCTCTAATGAGATGATGAGTGTTTGATGAGTGAGTGAGTGTTTGTGTGGAGAGTGTGAGGTGTGTGTGTGTTGGCAGAGTGAGTGTTTGTGTGTAGTTGTGTTGGCATGAGTGTGTGTGTGATGTTGTGGAGAGAGTGTAGTGTTGTGAGTGAGTGAGTGTGTGTTGATAGTGTGTGTTGGCTGAGTGAGTGTGTTGTTGAGTGTGAGTGTGGAGGAGTGATGTGTGTGTGTGGTGTGTGGACGAGAGTGTAGTGTTTGATGTGGTGAGGAGTGTGTTGTGTGATGTGAGTGTGTGTGTGTTGACTATGATGAGTGTTGCTGTGTGTTGTTGAGAGAGGTGAGTGTTGTGACTGAGGAGTGTTGTGTGTGTTAGTTGTGTGGTGTGTGTGTGTGAGAGTGTGTAGTGAGTGAGTGTTTGTGAGTGAGTGTGTTGATGAGTGAGTGAGTGTTTGACTGAGTGAGTGATGTTTGTGCAGTGAGTGATGTGTGTTGATGGTCGAGTGTGTGTTGTTGATGATGTGAGTGAGTTGTGTGAGTGGCAGTAGTGTGTGTTGATGGTGGAGTAGAGTGTTGTTGACTGAGTAGAGTGTGTTGTGTGGAGGAGTGTTTGATGAGTGAGTGAGTGTTTGTGTGCAGTGAGTGATGTGTTTGGATGAGAGTGAGTGTTTGACTGAGTGAGAGTGGTGTGTGGTGTGTTGTGTGGGAGGTGAAGTGTAGTGTGTGGATGGAGTGTGAGTGTGTTGTGAGATGAGTGTGAGTGGTGTTGTGGAGTGAGTGTAGAGTGTGTGTGTGGAGTGAGTGGTGTTGGCATGAGTTGAGTGAGGTAGTGTTGTGAGATGAGTGTGTGTTGACGAGTGATGGTGTGTGAGAGTGTGTTGAGTGGCTGAGTGGATGTGAGTGTTTGACTGGTGGAGTGTTGTGAGTGTGTGTGTGAGTGAGTGTGTTGACTGAGTGAGTGTTGATGAGTGAGGAGTGTTTGACTGATGATGAGTGTTTGTGAGTGAGTTGGTGTTTGATGAGTGAGTGTGTTCTGATGAGTGAGTGGTGTTTGATGAGTGAGTGTGTTTGATGAGTGAGTGTGTGTGAGTGTTGCAGGGGTGTGATGTGGGAGTGTGTGGAGTGAGTGAGTGTGACTGAGTGAGTGAGTTTTGTTGAGTGAGTGAGTGAGTGTTTGTTGAGTGAGTGAGTGTTTTGACTGAGACTGAGTGAGTGTGTGTTGACTGAGTGAGTGAGTGTTTGACTGAGTGAGTGAGTGTTTGACTGAGTGAGTTGAGTGTTTGACTGAGTGAGTGAGTGTGTTGATGAGTGAGTGAGTGTTTTGACTGAGTGAGTGAGTGTTGACTGAGTGAGTGAGTGAGTGTTTGACTGAGTGAGTGAGTGAGGTTTGACTGAGTGAGTGAGTGTTTGACTGAGTGATGAGTGTTTTGTTTGATGTGACGTGAGTGTTTGACTGATGTGAGTGTTTGACTGAGTGAGTGATGTTTGACTGAGTGAGTGAGTGTTTGATGAGTGAGTGAGTGTTTGATAGTGAGTGAGTGTTTGACTGAGTGAGTGAGTGTTTGATGAGTGATAGTGAGTGTTTGACTGAGTGAGTGTTACTGAGTGGTGTTTGTGATGAGTGAGTGTTTGACTGACTGAGTGAGGTGTTTGACTGATGGATGAGTGTTTGATTGTGACGTGAGTGTTTGTTTGATCTGAGTGAGTGTTTGACGATGAGTGAGTTTGACGCTGAGTAGTGTGTTATTGGAGTGTGACTGAGTGAATGTTGAGTGAGTGGTGTTTGAGAATCACCTCCACCAGGCGTCCGATGTTGGCGATGTGAGGGGAGATTCACCGACCGTCTCATCTTTCTCCATCTGAGAGAAACACACACAGGTCAGCAACAGTAACTGGACACTGCTATATGTGTGTGTGTGTGTGTGTGTGTGTGTGTGTGTGTGTGGTGTTGTGTGTGTGTTGTGTGTGTGTGTGTTGTGTGTGAGCGAGTGTTACCTGTCGAGTGAGGCTGCCGCCCAGGTTCATGGTTCCAGAGCCGGTTTTGGTGGTCTGAAGCCACAGCATGACGGTGGACGTGAGTTTATAATGAGCCGTACGGCCGCTGGACTTCTCCTGAAACACACACACAAATTCACACACTTCCTGTTTCGCAGCCATTCCAAATGACATCACTTCCTGGATCTGTGTGTCTCACCTGCACCTCCACCACATGTATGGAGTCCCAGCATCCCTTGATCTTCTTGGAGCCGTCCCGGCCTTCTTGATGAGGATGACTCCAGCGAACCCGTGATCCAGATCCCACAGGTAGACGGAGGAGACCCCGCCCTCGAAGTACCTGTGGGCGGAGCACAGCGTCAGCCAATGGCAGCGCGGCGCTGCTGAGGGGGAGGGGCTTGTACTCACAGGTCTCGGTACTGGTCGAAGGCGTTGTTGGCCTCGACCTCCAGCTTCCTGAGCCGCGCGGAGGGCATCGCGCCATCGTCGATCGGGGGCTCGTACTTATTACTCCAGGGGGATCTGGGACACGCAAACACACACGTGACATTATCAGAGCGCGCAAACACACACATGACACACACGTGACATCATCAGAGCGCGCAAACACACACGTGACATCATCAGAGAATGCAAACACACACGTGACACCATCAGAGAACGCACACACATGTGACATCATCACACGGGTTTGTGAGGCATTTCACTATGATGTGGGGCATGTGAAAGATTTTCCCTAAATTTTATTTTTACTACCGTTTTTATTGTTCTGGTTTCCCTTTTAATGGTTTAATTAAATGTTAGTATTCAAAATGCATATATGTAATTAATTGAAATCATGAAACTTGTACAATAATATAAAATACATTTTATTTTCCCAAATTCATTATTCCAAAATGGTTTAATTAAACTTGAATAACCAAAAAGCACATTTAATCCACTGAATTAAAAAAACTTTATTAAAATTTGAACAATAATAGTATTGTAATAATAATAAAACTCTACTAAATGTTTTATCATTTCAGAAATGTTGTTGTGGGTTTTCATTTTTCTGTACTTGTGATTTAATACAAATTCATCATCAAAACAGTGATAAATCAAACGACATTAATAATCGAATGAATATTTTAAACGTGACATAAGCCTGTAAGAGTTTCTGGTGTGTTTAGTGATTGGCTGAGCTCTGACCTGTAGGAGTCGCCGTCGCGGTTGTAGTCGCACAGCAGATAGTCTTTACCCACGACCTTATCACGAGCGATCTTCAGCGGCTGATCCACAGACGACAGCAGGTCTTCACACAGGCTGGGCACCTGCGCACACACACAACAAATGATTCACCCTGCCGGAGAGGAAGTGGATTCCTGTCACACACTCATTACTGAAGCATCAAGCGTCTCACTCACACACACACACACACACACACACTCTCGCTCCTGCTGGGTGACTGACACCAGCGCTAATAACAACTAACAACAGACCGAACGAAAACAGTTCAGACAAAACTGAGCTTACTCTCAGGCACATTTCCCACAATGCTCTTTTACATATAATGATAACAGACTGTGCTCAAAACATCATCAAAAACAGTAAAAACACAAAAGTATCAAACAGTCGTGTGCTAAACTAATAAAATGATCAAAGCTGTAACTGAAGGATTACTGTAGTGCGTTTCATTACATGAAAATAGCATTTTAGTCTTTCTGCTTCAAAACTTTAATGTGTTTCTCTCTGTGTAATATCGAGTCATTTACCGGAGATCTCCGAGCTCAGTGCTAGCTCAAACTCTTCTGACGTCACATGATGCGTTGGAATAGGCACATTTAGCATTTAGTGAATGATATTCAAGGACCATCAGCAGAGGAATGTTTTGTTATTAAAAAAAACTATTCAGATTTTTGGTTAAATGAAATTAAGAAGAAATAAAATCTAATATGACAAAAAAGTTACAATGAAAAACTGTTCAAGTTGTTCAAGTTTTTCCATCTAGAACAGTTTGTATTTTATATTTATTTCAATTGACGGATAAATAAATATAAATCATTTAAATAAAATAGGTTTAGGTTTAACTAAAATTACTAAAACCTAAAAAAGTCATTAAATTTATATAGAAAAGTTCTAAAAAACAAACAAAAACTGATAAAAATGACAAAAGCACATAATTGCTAAAACGAGAAAATTATATAGATATTTATATACACACTATAACTGAAATACAAATTAAAGTTAAATAGAAATATGAAAAAAATTAAATGAGCACATAGAATTACAATATATATATATATTTTCACACATACTTTTTATATTCTCACTTCATATTATTTTAGTGTGTGTATATATAGACTAAATATAGTATATATACACTAAAACTAAAATAGAAATTAAAGTTAAATAGAAATATATAGAAAACAACTCTAATAAAAGCACATAACAAAATTGCTAACCCTAAAATAAATATAAAAGTAAGTTTAAAAATAAATATGAAAAAAGCAAAACAAAACTGCTTAAACTAAAATGAGACCAACAGACATGAATAAAAGATCAGTATGAGCGTATATAAATAATACTAAATGAACTGCACGAGTGAAAGAAGACTTCAGTGCTGGAGTCTGTGATCATGTGATGTTGTGTAGCGTGTTGAACCGCAGGAGGCCTGGAGAACGAGGGAATGAAGGAGAGCAAACACACACTGACCAGGTCGATGAGGTCACTGAGGTTCTTCTCGATCTGTTGCGGAGGCAGACGCCTCATCAGGTCCAGCGCACAGTCCAACTGCTGCTCGTTCTGGAACACACACACACACACACACACAAACACAGCGCTTTAACAACAGCTTTACACTCATAATAGGAAAACAATCAAAGAAATCAACACTTTTACTCAGCAAGGATGCATTAAACTGATCAAAAGTGACAGTTTTGTAATGTTACAAAATATTCTATTCAAAGAATCCTAAAATAAAAATGTAAAAAACTGTTTTCAACACTGATAATAATCATAAATGTTTCTTGAGCATCAAATCATCATATTATAGTGATTTCTGAAGGATCATGTGACACTGAAGACTGGAGTAATGATGCTGAAAATTCACAGGAATAAATTACACTTTACTATATATTCACATAGAATAAACGCAGCTTTGAGTCGAAGAGACTCTTTCAGAAACAATATTTGACCGACACCAAACCATTAAAATGGTAATGCACATAATACAACGACACATTTCTTTATTATTAAATGCCATATCAGCAGTGAATGCTATTTCATTGTAGAAATTAATCATAACAACAATAAAACTTTGTATTTTTAATAAGTTATAATTTAATAAAATATCAAATAAAAAAACAGCAATTTTATAGGCTTTCAACAATCCTTCAAAAAGGATTATGCATAATGCATTATGTATTAATATCCATTATTATTATGACCAAACTTTAATGTTTTCAACTAGTTTTAATGTCAAATTTGCTCAATTGAGTTCCATGTGAAGATGAAGGTGAATATTAATGAACTCAAAGGTTGACGTGATGAAGGCCGGGAATAACTTGCGCTGAGTCTGGTGGACATTACAGGAGGAGCAGAACTGCTGACGCACTCAGTGTTGTGTTTATCAAAATTAAGTGAGTTTACTTTAAAATGAAAATTAGCCCATGATTTACTCGCCCTCACTTTCAGAGTTATATTAAAAAATGTCCTGTCTCTATATGAGCTTCAATCTGTTGGTTGAAATCCACTGCCATTATAAAGCTGGGAAGAGCCAGGACTAGGGATGTAAACTGTTAATCAATTATCGATTAATTGTCGACAAGAATTTACTCGATTAGATTAAAAAACAAGATTCTCACGGGTGGCGAGAGAGCCGAAACAAACATGAGGCGGTCAAAACAGAGTTGAGTGCATCGATATTGACTACCAGCTATACAGTGTGCTAACCTCGAAAATCCAGCTGTATTCTAACAATAACTTAGCTCTCCTTATTTGCTATCGGCTCCTTGCATGCTGGCTAAAAACTTCTTTAAAGCTGGGTCTCCAACATTGACAGCGCTGTGTTGGACAGATTTATGCAGCGGTGTTCCATGAGGGAGGGAGAGAGAGAGGGGGGGGGGGGGGGTACGGGTGAGAGAGAGAGAGAGAGAGAGAGGGGGGGGTACGGGTGAGAGAGAGAGAGAGAGAGAGAGAGAGAGAGAGAGCGATAGCGAGAGAGAGAGAGGGGTACGGGTGAGAGAGAGAGAGACAGAGAGAGAGGGGGGTAAGGGTGAGAGAGAGCGAGAGAGACCGAAAGAGAAAGAGCGAGAGAGAGAGCGAGAGAGAGAGAGCGAGAGGGGGGTACGGGTGAGCAAGAGGTAGTGCTGTGCGAATGCTCTGCAATTAAATTCGTTTAGATAGAGTTTTCATTTGTACATTTATGAGCCAACCATAATATAATAGAAAGAATGACACCTTGACTGTCCTCCACTGGTCGCCTCTATCAGCCTGTAGCTCAAGTGTGTGTGGAGGAGTCGGGTCCGAATTGGCGTAAAAATTCACAATGTGACGTCACGCGCGTTCTCTTCTACTAGGGCTAACATCCGGCAGCCATTAGTAAGCAGCGGCAATCGCTAGCAGCAGTGTTTCCCTGTGGATGGAAAGAAGCGACCAGCCTCCAGCACAATCCAGACACACACGCAAACTCCTTGCCTAAACTAAAAAAAAGCCTTATCTAGTGCGGCCAGCGAGTGTGCGAGCGAGAACAGGCATGAGACTGGCTGCAGTTTCCCTAAAGGCCACTGGTGTCAGTAACGGTTAGACATTTCAGAAGCCGCGTTTCCACTGCCGGGCCAGGGCCGAGCCGTGCTAGTGCGTGCCAGGGCCAGTCGCGTTTCCACCGTCACTTCCGGGGCTTGATCAGGGCTTACTCGGGGCCAACGGCAGGAGTTCTGGCCCGTCGAATACCTTGGGCCAAAGCGGGCCAGCTCAGGCTAGAGGCGTGCTCGAGGTAAAAGGCGGAGTTTCTGCGACAAGATACACATTTCACTTTTTTATATCGCGCGAAATAATCACTGCTGGAAATGGAGAATGGCCTGTACTGGTCTGTCGAAGATACCAATGCTCTTCTGAGCATTTGGGCTGAAGAAAGGGTACAACGTCAATTTGACGGCGTGTGAAGAAACGAGGACGTTATAAAATACATTGATGCTGAACTTTCTAAGTGTTCAGCGAGCAACGCTTCAAGTTCAGGAAAAAAAAAAAAAAAAAAAGAAGTTGCAGGTGCAGTACAAGAGGCGATTCAAACGCACAATGGATAAAGCAGAGCTCAGAGAAGAGGAACTTTTCATGGTTCGACTTGATGGACGGTGTGCTGGGTCACCGTGTGCTGGGTCACGTCCCTCTGTTAGTGGCGACTCGCGAGACAATCGAGACACTATTGCAGCCACGGCCGGTGAGTTAATATACACGCTATCTTCCTAACTTAAAAAATAAATAAATTCATAATACCCGCTGAAATGGGTTGGGTTGTATGACGTTTGACCCAGAAAGGCGTGTTAGGGGCGGGGTTTAGGGCAGCGCTGCGGGGCTACTGGCCCGACAGTGGAAACACAAGCCCGGTGCTTGAGGCCCGAGGACACTGGCTCGGCTCGGCTCGCTGTTAGCCCTGGCCCGGCAGTGGAAACGCGGCTAATGCTCCTTTAAATAGGCTTAGTAAAAAATAACAAAATCACAAATAAATGAATGTATGGGAAACCCTGTCCTCTATTTCTGCTGTCACCCTCCTCAGGGATGATTTAATAGTGTTCAGTCCTATATTTGAAGTTTCCAGGTCTAGTAATGTTACTGTCACCTTTCTCAGAGCAGGGGGATTATAAGTGCTAATGATAATGCTTCAAGTTAGTTATATAAGCGTTTACCACATAGATTATTATATGTAGGCTTAATATAGTGTAGGCTAAGCATACCCATATAGATTTTTATTTACAATGTATTTTATGTTGCTTAATGTTTCACCTGCAACAGGTGAGCCCGTGCACAATTATTTTTTATGTATTTTAATTTTCTGTGCATACTTTATTTTGTAAAACTACATAAATGCCATTATCTGTGCCGTATCCCAACAGTTACAATCAAACATCACTTGAGCAATATAACATGCATTTATATTCAGTATAGAAGCAATATTTAGCTTTTATGCTAAAGACACTATTGATCCAGTGAGAAATTTACATTCTCAGGAAAATAGCCGCTTATCAGTTAATCGTTAAGGTCCATCAACTAATGATTAATGATTTAATCGATCATTTGCATCCCTAACCAGGACATTTTTAATATAACTCTGATTGTGTTCGTCTGAGAGAAGATTGTCATATACACTAGGATGAGTTGAGGGAGAGTAAATCATGAGCTAATTCTCAATTTAAAGTGAACTCCTCCTTTAATGGGTTAACTAGTCCTGGATTATTTCTGGCTTTGAATCTGAGAGTAAGTGAGTGGTACCTCATCCAAACACCTCCTGCTCCTGACACCCCGTTTACACTCGCGTGTGTGTGTGTGTGTGTGTGTGTGTGTGTGTGTGTGTGCGGGGTCAAAGGGCACGCAGGGATCTAAACCACCTGCTCCAGGCCTAAAAGTGGTTCACTAAGAACAGAACATCTAAACATGAACTCTGTCACTGCTGGAGTTATAAACATCAGGTTTACTCTGAACTTTACTTCAACCCAACGCGTCTGAAGAGAATCTGCTCTTTCTCTCACTAATACACTTATACATCTCAAACATGTCAGAACACTGCAACACTCAAACTACAGTTTCCATTAAATACTGATAAATGTGATCAAAATATCACCTAAAACCCCCAGCAAACCCATCAGATTCATAAATATTACATATTGACCACCCAAACGCCTCTAAACAAACCTAGAAATTAAACCCCGAAAATATTAAACTCACAAATCCCAAAGGACAGAAAAACCAATAAATATTCAGCGATGCACCGATATTAACATTTTGGCCGATGCCGATAATTCTTTATATTTTAAACCTGATAACCCATAAATTCTCCCGATAAATCCAAATGTTTATATAATTTAGAGCCTGATTAAAAAAACAAAAGTCTCACCATTAAATCCATGATCTAAACACACAATTATAATGTTCTCATTATGATTTTATGTAGCCGTGTGATTTTAATCATATTTCAAGCAATTCAAAATCATCATGTTGAACTGAAGGAAATAATACATTATTTATCGGCCAAATATTGGCCGATAACATTAAAAATTAGCATATATCGTCCGATACCGATATATCGCGCATCCCTACAAATATTAAACCCCAAAAACACCAGCTAAAAGAAAACCCATCGAACACTAAACCCATCTGACAGTAAAACTCAGATGTCAGATACATCAATACTAACCCCAAAAATAAACACCAAAATATCAAACTTTCAAACTCTAAAAGTCTAGCGGTGCATTGACACGACGTGCTAACAGCGTAAAGGCCAATTTATACTTCTGCGTCGAGTGTACGCCGTAGTGTAGGGCGTAGGCTACGCACGTAGGCGATGCCATCGTGAGCATTTATACTTCTGCGTTTAGGTCTGCGTTGCTCTGCAGTACAGCGCCGAAACACTAGTTGGCAGCGGAGGGTTTTAATGTTCCACTGTGTTTAGATTCCGCGCGGTTCCTAGAGAAGAAGAAGATTCCTCGCGACTGTTTTGAGTTTAGGCTACTACAAGCAATGACGATTGAAAGAGAGCGGATCACATTGGAGTTGGAGCTTATCGAGGTGGAAAAGCAGTAAGTTTTTTTAACAGTTTCGCTGTACTTAGAATTTAAAAATGGCGGGCGGTGCAAAAACACGCCGGAAATGCGTAGGAGGAAACGCGATGCTATGCTACCAAGCCGACCAATCACAGATCTTGCGGTCCGCGTCGCCGCGACGCGTAGTTACATTTTTGAGGAGGTGCGCGTCAGGTTACGGCGAAGGGTACTGCGAAGGGCACGCGTCTGTGCGTATGCTACGCCGTACCTACCGCGCGCACCCGACGCAGAAGTATAAATTGGCCTTAAGAGTATTTACTGTGCATTTTCACACACACACACACACACACACACACACACGACAACATCGTGAAACTGATCCTTGTTCACACAGAAAACTAGTAAACCGCTGTATTCTGCAGTCAGGCCAGTAGATGGCGATGTCATTGCGTGAAGAAACCGTAAAGGCCTCATTATGCTTCTGCGTCAACTCCACGGCGTAGCTACGTCGTCACTCCTACGGCGTCGTGGCCGTTTTATGGTTCTGCGTCAGGTTGCGTTGCATCGCGGTGCATCTGACCAATCACAGCCCTTGCGGTCTGCGTCGCCTCGACGCGTAGTTACAATTTTTTGGAGGTGCACGTCAAGCTACGGCGTAGGGGTCGGAGAGGGGTTCGCGGTGACGCAGAGGGCTCTGCGGGGGTACGCCGTCGATTCGACGCAGAAGCATAAAACAGGCTTAACGCTAGAGAACACGTAACACACGTGCATGATTGAGTTTTTCTAGTTTACACAGAGACGATAATGGTATAGTATTCAAAATCTCGCAATTTAAATACTGTTTTTAAAAGTTTGCGTTTTCAGGCCCCCAAAACGTCATTGTCGTGTAGGCTACATGAATGGCCAAAACGCAGAAACGTTTTCAGTTGTCGTATAAACGGCCCCTAATACTAAACCTGAACTAGCCAATCCTGAACACTGAAACAGTGAGCGACTGACTGACAATTTAATATTGATATAAACATCGACAATTTAATATTGATATAAACATCAACAATTTAATGACGTAAATGTGACACGTTCACACCGCTGCTATTTAGATCTGATATTTATATAGCCGTTCACAATGTGGTTTTTAATATTTGGCCAGAATTAGTATTATTAGTATATATTAATATATCAGAATTAGATTCCAGTGCCTCATAACAACCCTAGAAAATAAACCCAAACAAACACCAATTCAACAAATACCACAGAACCCTAAATATTACACCAAATATTAACCCATCAAACACTAAAAACCATCTGACAGATGAAACACAGGTCCATCAATACTAAACAAATATTGACCCCCTCAAAACAACCCCAACATTACCCAGAACACTTTACCCAAAAACTCGCAAATACACCCACAACAAAACAGCAATTCAACAAATACTGAAACCCACAGAGCAGCCCTAAACATTACACTGCAGAATATACCGTATAACCCCCTACAGCATCTCAACCAAAGACTTACACACTGAAGTCAAGAAAAGACAACATTCTCCTCAAACACTACACACACATATCAAACACTAAACACATCTGTCAGAGAAACTCATAAACACTGACATAACTAATACATAAATACTGACGACCCGAAGACTCTAAAACAACCCCGAGAACCCCGTCAGTGTTTGCTGTTGTTTACAGTGTTTTGAAGGATTGCGTGTGTTTTATATTAGAGTGTGTGTTGAATGTTCTAGAGTGTGTATTATGTTCTGGAGTGTGTGTTCGGCTCATATTCTGCGAGGCGCAGCGCGGCTCTTCCTAAAACGGGCATCGGCCCGATCAGGCGCGCCCCCGCGGGTCTCTCACCATGGCTGCGGGTCGCGGTCTCGGTTCTGCGGGGCTGAAGGCGGGCTCGGTTCGGTTCGCTGTGCGGGTCTGCTGCTTCAGTGTGTCTGGACGCGGTTCTGCTTCGACTCTCTGACGGAACCCAGCCCTGTCAGCGCTTCACTTCCTCATCCGGGCTCCTGCGGGGGAGGCGCGCGATGCACATCCGGGTCATTCCGCTCCGAGACCGCGCTGGCCAATCACAGGCGCTCGAGTAAGGCATGGCCAAATATAGAAGAAAAGGGGCGTGGTGTGCAGTGGGTGGGCGGGGCGCGGGCGGCAGGGGGCGTCAGAGAGCAGCGCTCATCATATTACTCTAGTTGTTACAACAATATACAGATATAGATATAGATATAGATACTCAGAATTACCATTTTGAATGCAAAACAAAATTTTCACATTTTAAAAATGACTTTAAATTATATTTAAATCTTTTGGAACAAATAAAAAAAAGTGCTGAAAACATGTAAGCTTTGAAAGCACTGGATTTCATGTAATTTTTCTATTTTTCTATTTCTATTTTTGTTATTCATTTATTTTCTTTAATTTCCTGGCAGCTATTGTTAATGTTATCATGAGAATTGTAATACCTTTTGTTCTCATTGCATTGAATAAAATAAAAAATAAAAAAATAGATAGATATGATAGATAGATAGATAGATAGATAGATAGATAGATAGATGTTAAAATAAAATTAATTGTGAGTCATAAATTTAGTATTCGCATATTTTCAAGTGCAGTTATGACATATTCTTCAGCTAGGATGTTTTATTAATTATTTACGTTTTATTTATTATTTATTGACTGCTTTAATCACTATTCGTTTCGTGCCAGGATTCAGATACTGTGTATGAAGAAATAATTGCATTTGAGGGTCTTATACTTTTTATTTTTATTTTTTTATTTTATTTAACCTTTATTTTACCAGGTAGGCCGATTGAGAACAAATTCTCATTTACAACGGCGACCTGGCCAAGATAAGGCAAGAAATGTGCAAGACAACATAGAGTTACACAATAAGTACACAAAAACACAGGAGTGCAAATAACAAATTACAGTGAGACACAATAGACAATATAGGGTCCTGTTAAAACAGGATGAGGTATATATGGTTATGTTGAGCAGAATAAATAAGGCACTAGTGAATAAATATTAAAATATAAAAGTACAGAAGGTATCATTTTACTGGATATTCCAGAATTAGAATGTGTCTAGCAGGTAGATCATTTAAATGCATGGATTATAAAACTGCGATTATGGGAAAGAGCATTTGAGAAATATCTGAACAGATAAGGGTAATACAAGAAAGTCAGCAGGTATGACAGTAGTGCAGGTGAGAGAGGCCCACTGTGCAAGGCGGGCATAGCATAAGGAAGAGAAGTTAAGGACAGTTTAGCAGGTACATAGATCGGTCAGAAATTAAATTACATCACATTAAATTACATAAATTACACCCATTAAAATACATCACATACACAAATATACATAATTTAAACAGGGCAAATGCAGAAAATATGCTAGAAGGCATCATTTCAGTATATTATACCAGTGATAATATTAATATTCCATTTATGTTTCATATTTTATAAATGCAGAGTACCCAGTCAGACTCAAGAGTGCCGCTCTCTATTCTCGCGTGATCTGTAGAACTCCGTGCACATAGAGCAGGACGCGGAACTCTCGCGATATCTGCAGAGCGGATGATCAGTGGGACCGCGGGCTCGCGGAAAGCGCGGTCACGTCACAGCAGTCCACTTAACACGGTATTGCATTGGTACTAACAAACTACATAATCACTTACATGTATTATAAACTACATAAACAACAGCAAGAAGTTTACTTCTGGACCGAGACGCGTTTGTGAAATTATCTGGAGCTACATGACTCATGCCATGGCAAAAAAAATTCAACTCATTCGCTATTTTTTCTTCATATTTATCTATAAAAACCTTTTAACGGTCAGTGTAGTATCGCAAGCTATTTTTTATTGCTTTTTTCCCCTCATGTTTTTGTAATAATCACAAATTAGGTAGCGTTCGAAAGCTTAAAACGCTCAAAATTCATCCTGTGATTAAATTGGGAACGGCCTTTAAAACCTCAACTCTATTTTTGTGAGATCAACTAATTTGGAACTAGATTTGACATGGCTTTAATTTCTACCACTTTTAGAGTCCAGTTTTATTTAAAGTATGTGTGTGTTGTATTAAAAAAGTACTTCAGCTTTGAAATTGAAACTTTAACTTACACTTACATTCATAAAGTGCTTTCATGATTGACAATCATTTAAGTTCAAATCTGTGCTCGAAAAGACTGACAGTTTAATTAATTTACTACTGTAATACAACATTCGTAGTAGCTATTTTATTTACAAGAACCTCCCCTAATAAAATACAGCATAGCACCTAAATAATAAATCTTGATTCAATGAATTAATCATCACCTATATTAACCTATACCTCAGTCAGCTGGTGCTTTTTTTGAACTAGGCCTAATATTTAAACGAATGACCATTAAAATTAATGCGTTTCAGGAAATAGTTTATTTGTACTGACATAAAACTATGATATGTGATGTAAAATATAGAACCAGAAATGCTTCCTTCATTTCAGGCGATGATAAACATGAATATTTCCCAGTAAAACTGCGTTCGGGCACGCCTGCTGTAATCCAAACCCTTCACTCCACTTTTCTCTTCAGTAACTCTGGGGTTTTATCTCGTTTCTGGCACTGACGGCTTGTTATGAATGTGTGTGTCAATCAAACTGCTGCATTTCAAACAAACAAAAGAGCTTCAGCTTCAGGCCAGAAGCAGACATGTGTAGTACAGCAGTGTGTGATCGCGCAGTAAACCGCAGGACTCTAGGGGGCGATAGAGTTTCCTCAGGCCAGAAGCAGACATGTGTAGTACAGCAGTGTGTGATCGCGCAGTAAACCGCAGGACTCTAGGGGGCGATAGAGCTTCCTCAGGCCAGAAGCAGACATGTGTAGTACAGCAGTGTGTGATCGCGCAGTAAACCGCAGGACTCTAGGGGGCGATAGAGCTTCCTCTGGCCAGAAGCAGACATGTGTAGTACAGCAGTGTGTGATCGCGCAGTAAACCGCAGGACTCTAGGGGGCGATAGAGTTTCCTCAGGCCAGAAGCAGACATGTGTAGTACAGCAGTGTGTGATCGCGCAGTAAACCGCAGGACTCTAGGGGGCGATAGAGCTTCCTCAGGCCAGAAGCAGACATGTGTAGTACAGCAGAGTGTGATCCCGCAGTAAACCGCAGGACTCTAGGGGGCGATAGAGTTTCCTCAGGCCAGAAGCAGACATGTGTAGTACAGCAGTGTGTGATCGCGCAGTAAACCGCAGGACTCTAGGGGGCGATAGAGTTTCCTCTGGCCAGATGCAGACATGTGCAGTACAGCAGTGTGTGATCGCGCAGTAAACCGCAGGACTCTAGGGGGCGATAGTGTTTCCTCAGGCCAGAAGCAGACATGTGCAGTACAGCAGAGTGTGATCGCGCAGTAAACCGCAGGACTCTAGGGGGCGATAGAGTTTCCTCTGGCCAGAAGCAGACATGTGTAGTACAGCAGAGTGTGATCCCGCAGTAAACCGCAGGACTCTAGGGGGCGATAGAGTTTCCTCAGGCCAGAAGCAGACATGTGTAGTACAGCAGTGTGTGATCGCGCAGTAAACCGCAGGACTCTAGGGGGCGATAGAGTTTCCTCTGGCCAGATGCAGACATGTGCAGTACAGCAGTGTGTGATCGCGCAGTAAACCGCAGGACTCTAGGGGGCGATAGAGTTTCCTCAGGCCAGAAGCAGACATGTGTAGTACAGCAGTGTGTGATCGCGCAGTAAACCGCAGGACTCTAGGGGGCGATAGTGTTTCCTCAGGCCAGAAGCAGACATGTGTAGTATAGCAGAGTGTGATCCGCAGTAAACCGCTGGACTCTAGGGGGTGATAGAGTTTCCTCAGGCCAGAAGCAGACATGTGTAGTATAGCAGGTGTGATCCCGCAGTAAACCGCTGGACTCTAGGGGGTGATAGAGTTTCCTCAGGCCAGAAGCAGACATGTGTAGTATCAGCAGAGTGTGATCCCGCAGTAAACCGCAGGACTCTAGGGGGCGATAGAGCTTCCTCTGGCCAGAAGCAGACATGTGTAGTACAGCAGTGTGTGATCGCGCAGTAAACCGCAGGACTCTAGGGGGCGATAGTGTTTCCTCAGGCCAGAAGCAGACATGTGCAGTACAGCAGAGTGTGTTCGCGCAGTAAACCGCAGGACTCTAGGGGGCGATAGAGCTTCCCTGGCCAGAAGCAGACATGTGTAGTACAGCAGTGTGTGATCGCGCAGTAAACCGCAGGACTCTAGGGGGCGATAGAGCTTCCTCTGGCCAGAAGCAGACATGTGTAGTACAGCAGTGTGTGATCGCGCAGTAAACCGCAGGACTCTAGGGGGCGATAGAGTTTCCTCAGGCCAGAAGCAGACATGTGTAGTACAGCAGTGTGTGATCCGCAGTAAACCGCAGGACTCTAGGGGGCGATAGGTTTCCTCAGGCCAGAAGCAGACATGTGTAGTAAGCAGTGTGTGATCGCGCAGTAAACCGCAGGACTCTAGGGGGCGATAGAGTTTCCTCAGGCCAGAAGCAGACATGTGTAGTACAGCAGTGTGTGATCGCGCAGTAAACCGCAGGACTCTAGGGGGCGATAGTGTTTCCTCAGGCCAGAAGAGACATTGTAGTACAGCAGTGTGTGTCGCGCAGTAAACCGCAGGACTCTAGGGGGCGATAGAGTTCCTCAGGCCAGAAGCAGACATGTGTAGTACAGCAGTGTGTGATCGCGCAGTAAACCGCAGGACTCTAGGGGGCGATAGTGTTTCCTCAGGCCAGAAGCAGACATGTGAGTACAGCAGTGTGTTCGCGCAGTAACCCAGGACTCTAGGGGGCGATAGAGCTTCCTCTGGCCAGAAGCAGACATGTGTAGTACAGCAGTGTGGATCGCGCAGTAAACCGCAGGACTCTAGGGGGCGATAGAGTTTCTGGCCAGAAGCAGACATGTGTAGTACAGCAGTGTGTGATCGGCAGTAAACCGCAGGACTCTAGGGGGCGATAGAGTTTCCTCAGGCCAGAAGCAGACATGTGTAGTACAGCAGTGTGTGATCGCGCAGTAAACGCAGGACTCTAGGGGGCGATAGAGTTTCCTCAGGCCAGAAGCAGACATGTGTAGTACAGCAGTGTGTGATCGCAGTAAACCGCAGGACTCTAGGGGGCGATAGGTTTCCTCAGGCCAGAAGCAGACATGTGTAGTACAGCAGTGTGTGATCGCGCGTAAACCGCAGGACTCTAGGGGGCGATAGAGTTTCTCCCGGCCAGAAGCAGACATGTGTAGTACAGCAGTGTGTGATCGCGCAGTAAACGCAGGACTCTAGGGGGCGATAGAGTTTCCTCAGGCCAGAAGCAGACATGTGTAGTACAGCAGGTGTGATCGCGCAGTAAACCGCAGGACTCTAGGGGGCGATAGAGTTTCCTCAGCCAGAAGCAGACATGTGTAGTACAGCAGTGTGTGATCGCGCAGTAAACCGCAGGACTCTAGGGGGCGATAGGTTTCCTCAGGCCAGAAGCAGACATGTGTAGTACAGCAGTGTGTGATCGCGCAGTAAACCGCAGGACTCTAGGGGGCGATAGAGTTTCCTCAGGCCAGAAGCAGACATGTGTAGTACAGCAGTGTGTGATCGCGCAGTAAACGCAGGACTCTAGGGGGCGATAAGTTTTCCTCAGGCCAGAAGCAGACATGTGTAGTACAGCAGTGTGTGATCGCGCAGTAAACCACAGGACTCTAGGGGGCGATAGAGTTTCCTCAGGCCAGAAGCAGACATGTGTAGTACAGCAGTGTGTGATCGCGCAGTAAACCCAGGACTCTAGGGGGCGATAGAGTTTCCTCAGGCCAGAAGCAGACATGTGTAGTACAGCAGTGTGTGATCGCGCAGTAAACCGCAGGACTCTAGGGGGCGATAGAGTTTCCTCAGGCCAGAAGCAGACATGTGTAGTACAGCAGTGTGTGATCGCGCAGTAAACCGCAGGACTCTAGGGGGCGATAGGTTTCCTCAGGCCAGAAGCAGACATGTGTAGTATAGCAGTGTGTGATCCGCAGTAAACCGCAGGACTCTAGGGGGCGATAGAGTTTCCTCAGGCCAGAAGCAGACATGTGTAGTACAGCAGTGTGTGATCGCGCAGTAAACCGCAGGACTCTAGGGGGCGATAGTGTTTCCTCAGGCCAGAAGAGACATGTGTAGTACAGCAGAGTGTGTTCGCGCAGTAAACCGCAGGACTCTAGGGGGCGATAGAGCTTTCCTCATGGCCAGAAGCAGACATGTGTAGTACAGCAGTGTGTGATCGCGCAGTAAACCGCAGGACTCTAGGGGGCGATAGTGTTTCCTCAGGCCAGAAGCAGACATGTGCAGTACAGCAGAGTGTGTGTCGCGCAGTAAACCGCAGGACTCTAGGGGGCGATAGAGCTTCCTCTGGCCAGAAGCAGACATGTGTAGTACAGCAGTGTGGTGATCGCGCAGTAAACCGCAGGACTCTAGGGGGCGATAGAGCTTCCTCTGGCCAGAAGCAGACATGTGTAGTACAGCAGTGTGTGATCGCGCAGTAAACCGCAGGACTCTAGGGGGCGATAGAGTTTCCTCAGGCCAGAAGCAGACATGTGTAGTACAGCAGTGTGTGATCGCGCAGTAAACCGCAGGACTCTAGGGGGCGATAGAGCTTTCCTCTGGCCAGAAGCAGACATGTGTAGTACAGCAGTGTGTGATCGCGCAGTAAACCGCAGGACTCTAGGGGGCGATAGAGTTTCCTCAGGCCAGAAGCAGACATGTGTAGTACAGCAGTGTGTGATCCGCAGTAAACCGCAGGATCTAGGGGGCGATAGAGTTTCCTCAGGCCAGAAGCAGACATGTGTAGTACAGCAGTGTGTGATCGCGCAGTAAACCGCAGGACTCTAGGGGGCGATAGAGTTTCCTCAGGCCAGAAGCAGACATGTGTAGTACAGCAGAGTGTGATCCCGCAGTAAACCGCAGGACTCTAGGGGGCGATAGAGTTTCCTCAGGCCAGAAGCAGACATGTGTAGTACAGCAGTGTGTGATCGCGCAGTAAACCGCAGGACTCTAGGGGGCGATAGAGTTTCCTCAGGCCAGAAGCAGACATGTGTAGTACAGCAGGTGTGTGATCGCGCAGTAAACCGCAGGACTCTAGGGGGCGATAGAGTTTCCTCAGGCCAGAAGCAGACATGTGTAGTACAGCAGTGTGTGATCGCGCAGTAAACCGCAGGACTCTAGGGGGCGATAGAGTTTCCTCAGGCCAGAAGCAGACATGTGTAGTACAGCAGTGTGTGATCGCGCAGTAAACCGCAGGACTCTAGGGGGCGATAGAGTTTCCTCAGGCCAGAAGCAGACATGTGTAGTACAGCAGTGTGTGATCGCGCAGTAAACCGCAGGACTCTAGGGGGCGATAGAGTTTCCTCAGGCCAGAAGCAGACATGTGTAGTACAGCAGTGTGTGATCGCGCAGTAAACCGCAGGACTCTAGGGGCGATAGTGTTTCCTCAGGCCAGAAGCAGACATGTGTAGTACAGCAGTGTGTGATCGCGCAGTAAACCGCAGGACTCTAGGGGGCGATAGAGTTTCCTCAGGCCAGAAGCAGACATGTGTAGTACAGCAGTGTGTGATCGCGCAGTAAACCAGCAGGACTCTAGGGGGCGATAGTGTTTCCTCAGGCCAGAAGCAGACATGTGTAGTACAGCAGTGTGTGATCGCGCAGTAAACCGCAGGACTCTAGGGGCGATAGGTTTCCTCAGGCCAGAAGCAGACATGTGTAGTACAGCAGTGTGTGATCGCGCAGTAAAACCGCAGGACTCTAGGGGGCGATAGAGTTTCCTCAGGCCAGAAGCAGACATGTGTAGTACAGCAGAGTGTGTGATCGCGCAGTAAACCGCAGGACTCTAGGGGGCGATAGAGTTTCCTCAGGCCAGAAGCAGACATGTGTAGTACAGCAGTGTGTGATCGCGCAGTAAACCGCAGGACTCTAGGGGGCGATAGAGTTTCCTCAGGCCAGAAGCAGACATGTGTAGTACAGCAGTGTGTGATCGCGCAGTAAACCGCAGGACTCTAGGGGGCGATAGAGTTTCCTCAGGCCAGAAGCAGACATGTGTAGTACAGCAGTGTGTGATCGCGCAGTAAACCGCAGGACTCTAGGGGGCGATAGTGTTTCCTCAGGCCAGAAGCAGACATGTGTAGTACAGCAGTGTGTGATCGCGCAGTAAAACCGCAGGACTCTAGGGGGCGATAGAGTTCCTCAGGCCAGAAGCAGACATGTGTAGTACAGCAGTGTGTGTGATCGCGCAGTAAACCGCAGGACTCTAGGGGGCGATAGTGTTTCCTCAGCCAGAAGCAGACATGTGTAGTACAGCAGTGTGTGATCGCGCAGTAAACCAGAGCAGGACTCTAGGGGGCGATAGAGCTTCCTCTGGCCAGAAGCAGACATGTGTAGTACAGCAGTGTGTGATCGCGCAGTAAACCGCAGGACTCTAGGGGCGATAGAGTTTCCTCAGGCCAGAAGCAGACATGTGCAGTACAGCAGTGTGTGATCGCGCAGTAAACCGCAGGACTCTAGGGGGCGATAGAGCTTTCCTCAGGCCAGAAGCAGACATGTGTAGTACAGCAAGTGTGTATCGCGCAGTAAACCGCAGGACTCTAGGGGGCGTATAGAGCTTCCTCAGGCCAGAAGCAGACATGTGTAGTACAGCAGTGTGTGATCGCGCAGTAAACCGCAGGACTCTAGGGGGCGATAGAGTTTCCTCAGGCCAGAAGCAGACATGTGTAGTACAGCAGTGTGTGATCGCGCAGTAAACCGCAGGACTCTAGGGGGCGATAGTGTTTCCTCAGGCCAGAAGCAGACATGTGTCAGTACAGCAGTGTGTGATCGCGCAGTAAACCGCAGGACTCTAGGGGGCGATAGAGTTTCCTCAGGCCAGAAGCAGACATGTGTAGTACAGCAGTGTGTGATCGCGCAGTAAACCGCAGGACTCTAGGGGGCGATATGCTTCCTCAGGCCAGAAGCAGACATGTGTAGTACAGCAGTGTGTGATCGCGCAGTAAACCGCAGGACTCTAGGGGGCGATAGAGTTTCCTCAGGCCAGAAGCAGACATGTGTAGTACAGCAGTGTGTGATCGCGCAGTAAACCGCAGGACTCTAGGGGGCGATAGAGTTTCCTCTGGCCAGAAGCAGACATGTGTAGTACAGCAGTGTGTGATCGCGCAGTAAACGCAGGACTCTAGGGGGCGATAGTGTTTCCTCAGGCCAGAAGCAGACATGTGCAGTACAGCAGTGTGTGATCGCGCAGTAAACCGCAGGACTCTAGGGGGCGATTAGAGTTTCCTCTGGCCAGAAGCAGACATGTGTAGTACAGCAGTGTGTGATCGCGCAGTAAACCGCAGGACTCTAGGGGGCGATAGTGTTTCCTCAGGCCAGAAGCAGACATGTGTAGTACAGCAGTGTGTGATCGCGCAGTAAACCGCAGGACTCAGGGGGCGATAGAGCTTCCTCTGGCCAGAAGCAGACATGTGTAGTACAGCAGAGTGTGTTCGCGCAGTAAACCGCAGGACTCTAGGGGGCGATAGAGCTTCCTCTGGCCAGAAGCAGACATGTGTAGTACAGCAGTGTGTGATCGCGCAGTAAACCGCAGGACTCTAGGGGGCGATAGTGTTTCCTCAGGCCAGAAGCAGACATGTGTAGTACAGCAGTGTGTGATCGCGCAATAAACCGCAGGACTCTAGGGGGCGATAGAGCTTCCTCTGGCCAGAAGCAGACATGTGTAGTACAGCAGTGTGTGATCGCGCAGTAAACCGCAGGACTCTAGGGGGCGATAGAGCTTCCTCAGGCCAGAAGCAGACATGTGTAGTACAGCAGTGTGTGATCGCGCAGTAAACCGCAGGACTCTAGGGGGCGATAGAGTTTCCTCAGGCCAGAAGCAGACATGTGTAGTACAGCAGTGTGTGATCGCGCAGTAAACCGCAGGACTCTAGGGGGCGATAGTGTTTCCTCAGGCCAGAAGCAGACATGTGTAGTACAGCAGTGTGTGATCGCGCAGTAAACCGCAGGACTCTAGGGGGCGATAGAGCTTCCTCTGGCCAGAAGCAGACATGTGTAGTACAGCAGTGTGTGATCGCGCAGTAAACCACAGAACTCTAGGGGGCGATAGAGTTTCCTCAGGC
>CM070838.1:1250117-1372617 GCA_036326025.1 Chrosomus eos | reverse complement strand
TAATAGTGAAAACGACAGATTTCATGTTTGTAGTAATAGTGAAAACGACAGATTTCATGATTTCATGTTTGTAGTAATAGTGAAAACAACAGATTTCATATTTGTAGTAATAGTGAAAACGACAGATTTCATGTTTGTAGTAATAGTGAAAACGACAGATTTCATATTTGTAGTAATAGTGAAATCGACAGATTTCATGTTTCTAGTAATAGGGAAAACGACAGGTTTGTAATAATAGTGAAAACGACAGATTTCATGTTTGTAGTAATAGTGAAAACAACAGATTTCATGTTTGTAGTAATAGTGAAAACGACAGATTTCATGTTTGTAGTAATAGTGAAAACGACAGATTTCATGTTTGTAGTAATAGTGAAAACGACAGATTTCATGTTTGTAGTAATAGTGAAAACGACAGATTTCATGTTTGTAGTAATAGTGAAAACGACAGGTTTGTAGTAATAGTGAAAACAACAGATTTCATGTTTGTAGTAATAGGGGAAACGACAGATTTCATGTTTGTAGTAATAGTGAAAACGACAGGTTTGTAGTAATAGTGAAAACGACAGATTTCATGTTTGTAGTAATAGTGAAAACGACAGGTTTGTAGTAATAGTGAAAACAACAGATTTCATGTTTGTAGTAATAGGGAAAACGACAGATTTCATGTTTGTAGTAATAGTGAAAATGACAGGTTTGTAGTAATAGTGAAAACGACAGAATTCATGTTTGTAGTAATAGTGAAAACGACAAATTTCATGTTTGTAGTATAGTGAAACGACAATTATGTTGTTAATAGTGAAACGACAATTATGTTTGTATAGTAAAACGAGATTTCAGGGTAGTGAAGACGATTAGTTGTAATAGTGAAAACGACAGATTTCATTTTGTAGTAATAGTGAAAACGACAGATTTCATGTTTGTGTAAGTAAAAGTGGAAAAACGACAGATTTCATTTTGTAGTAATAGTGAAAACGATTTCTGTAGTAATGTGAATACGACAGATTATTTGTGTAATAGTGAAAACGACAGATTTCATATTTGTTAGTAATAGTGAAAACGACAGATTTCATGTTTGTTGTAATAGTGAAAACGACAGATTTCATATTTGTAGTAATAGTGAAAACGACAGATTTCATGTTTGTAGTAATAGTGAAAACGACAGATTTCATGTTTGTAGTAATAGTGAAAACGACAGATTTCATGTTTGTAGTAATAGTGAAAACGACAGGTTTGTAGTAATAGTGAAAACGACAGATTTCATGTTTGTAGTAATAGTGAAAACGACAGATTTCATGTTTGTAGTAATAGTGAAAACGACAGGTTTGTAGTAATAGTGAAAACGACAGATTTCATGTTTGTAGTAATAGTGAAAACGTCTCTGGTTACTTACGTAACCTATGTTCTCTGAATAGGGAACGAGACGCTGCGGAAAGCGCAGTGGGATATTCTCTGAATGTGCCGATTGTCTGAAGCCTTATAGAATCACGCCAATTCATTGGCTGATGGCGTCCGCGCAATATGGCTCCGCCCCGACGCTCTTACGTCGCATCATACGTATTCGCGCGCGCGCCATCTGCTCCTCAGATTTCTCTGCCGAAAAGAAACTGTCAGCAGCGCGAGGAGCTTGGCCGCTAACGCAGCGTCTCGTTCCCTATTCAGAGAACATAGGTTACGTAAGTAACCAGAGACGTTCTCTTTCATAGGTTCTCTCAACGCTGCGGAAAGCGCAGTGGGAACGGACTACCAAACTCGCCAAGCTAGAGCGCTTTTATGACTGGTAGATAAAAGAGACAACGACCGAAACGAGTTCAAACAGAAAGAACCTGGGAACCCGGGGTCATGTCAAGATCCAAGCTATAGAACCTTACAAAAGTATGCGGAGAGGACCAGCCTGCCGCAACACAAATATCCTCCAAAAGTGCTCCTCTGAAAAGAGCTTGAGAAGATGCTACACTTCTGGTGGAATGTGCTCTAATGTTAAGAGGTGAAGGCAAGCCACGCACCCCATAAGCCAACGAGATAGCCTCTGTGACCCAGTGAGAAATCCTCTGCTTCGATGCAGCAAGCCCACGGCGGCTAGCACCGAAGCAAACCAGAAGCTGGTTAGATTTCCTCCAACCGCCTGAGCGGTCTACATATATCTTAAGAGAACGAACTGGGCAGAGCAAGTTAAGCTCCCTATCTTCCTCAGATGAAAATGGAGGAGGGTGGAAAGCATTAAGGTTAACTACCTGAGAGCGGAAACTTGAGGAAAGAACCTTGGGGACATACCCTGGTCTCGGCCTCAAGGAAACTTTGACCAGGCCAGGGGCAAAGTCCAAGCAGGACTCGCTAACAGAAAGAGCTTGTAAGTCTCCCACCCACTTTAATGAGGACAAAGCTAACAAAAGAGAAACCTTAAGAGTCAGAATCCTATCCGGAGCTGACTCCAAGGGCTCAAAGGGGGCTTTCGTCAAACCCTCTAGGACAACAGAAAGATCCCATGAGCCGGTTTCAGGCGCTTCACCCCACGCATAAAGGCAGAAACTAACCTTAATTTGCCTAGGGGAATCTCATCCGATTCCCTATGTGCTGCAATAGCCGCGACATAAACTCTGAGAGTGGTAGCGGCTGCTCCAGCCGCAAACTTCTCCTGCAGGAATTCCAGTACTGAACCAGCAGGGCAGTTAACTGGGCTCCTATCATGTGCTAAACACCAAGTCTCAAAAACCTTCCATTTGGAAGAATATAATCTCCTTGTAGAAGGAGCTCTAGCACTCGCAATAGTCTCCTGAACGTCAGTTGGGAGACCAGAGCTTAATGCTAACGGCCTCTGATCGGCCAAACATACAGCTTCCACATGTCTGGGCGAGGATGCCATATCCTGCCCTGTAGCTGGGACAGCAGATCTTCCCTGACCGGAATCCTCCAGGGGGGAGACTCCAGTAGAGGAACTAGCTCCGAAAACCATGGCTGAGATGGCCAGAACGGAGCTACCAGGAGGAGGCGGACTCCGCTCTCTCTCACTCTGGCCAAGACCGCCGGGATCAGTTTGATGGGCGGGAAGGCATAGAGTTTCTGCGTTGGCCAAGGGTAAGCGAACGCATCTATCCCCAATGGGGCCGGGGGACTCAGGGAGAACCAAAGAGGGCATTGGGATGACTCTTGAGATGCAAAGAGGTCCACCTCCGCCTCTCCAAAAACCTTCCAGATTAGAGCCATCGTCTGGCGGTTCAACATCCATTCTCCCGATCGGAGTTTCTGTCTCGACAGAAAATCTGCTGCGAGGTTCAGAACCCCTGGGACATGAACCGCTCTTAGAGATAGGAATCTGCTCTGAGACCACAGGAGAAGGTGACGCGCATGCCTGTCTAGGGTGCGCGACCGAGAACCTCCCTGCCGGTTCACATGAGACACCACTGCCATATTGTCCGTTCTGACAATGACATGGTGACCCTCCAGAAGAGGGAGGAAATGAAGCAGAGCCAGAAAAACGGCCCTTAACTCCAGGCAGTTTATGTGTCAGGAGAGAGCCTCTCCGGTCCAGACCCCACACGCTGGTCTGCCCTCGAAAACCGCTCCCCAGCCGGTGAGAGAGGCATCCGTCGTAATCATCTGGCGACGAGATACTGCACCCATGCTGACCCCTTTCCGAAGAAAAAGAGGGTCCCGCCAAACTGACAGGGCTCGAAAGCAACTGCGCGATACCTTCAGTAGGCGAAGGGTTGACCCGGAGGGTCGAATCCCTGAGAGTTTCACCCACCACATGAAGGGTCTCATGTGGAGTAGGCCCAGCGGTAGCACGGAGGAGGCCGCAGCCATAAGGCCCAGCATCCTGCGGCAGGTGCCCACAGACACATGATGGCCTAGTGAAAAACGAGCCAAGCATGTCGTCAAGCTGGAAATCCGTGCAGGGGCCAAACGGGCCTGCATGAGAACGGAATCCATGTTCACCCCCAAGAAAACGGTGCTTTGAGCCGGAGCAAGAACACTCTTCTCCGAGTTCAACCTCAAACCGAGAGACTGGATATGACTCAGAACGACGTCTCTGTGGTGGGCCACTAGCTCCCTGGATTGGGCTAAAATGAGCCAATCGTCCAGGTAATTTAGAACACGGATGCCCTGGAGCCGCAATGGGGCCAGAGCTGCATCCATGCACTTTGTGAATGTCCTTGGAGCTAGAGATAGGCCGAAGGGAAGGACCCTGTACTGGAACGCCCTTTCTCCAACGGCGAACCTGAGGAATTGCCTGTGTCGCTGTACAACCTGGATGTGAAAATAAGCATCCTTTAGGTCTATCGTCACGAACCAATCCCCTGGCCGAATCTGAGATATGATAGCTTTCAGCGTCAACATCTTGAATTTCCCTTTGTAAAGGGCGAGGTTCAGCCGGCGGAGGTCCAGTATGGGACGCAAACCGCCGCCCTTCTTCGGGCCCAGGAAGTAACGGCTGTAAAAGCCCCGCTCGGTTTCCCCTGGAGTAATCTCCTCTATTGCTCCTTTGAGAAGGAGGGAAGAGATTTCCTGCTGCAGTACAGAAGCCTGAGCGGCGCTGTCTACTACAGTAGGAAACACCCCGTTGAAACAGGGGGGATTGCGGCAAAACTGAAGAGTGTAGCCGAACCGAATTGTGCGAAGAACCCAGGACGATACCCCTGGTAAGCGTTCCCACTCTGGAAGGAAATGTGACAGAGGAGGAGGGATGTTGTAATGCAGACGACATACCTGAGTAAGGGTGCCGTGTTGACGCTCCTGGGGTAAAGAGGTTGACTGTGCAGGAGGGCCATCGGCGTCCTGGCACGTGATGGGAGGCATCGAGATTGGGGTCATGGTGACCAGGTCTGCCTGCTTCGGAGGAAAACGGAAAGTGTCTCCGAGGATGCGGCCGGTAGTTATAGAGAGTGTGGGGGGTGAGGGGAGAAAGCCGAAAGCGTCTCCTTCCTCCCGCACCAGACTGAGTAGAGAAGGTGAAATATGGCCTGCACTTCGAGACACTCTGAGTGGCGAAGGTGACAGGGCAAGGAAAGGAGAGCTGGGAGGTGGGCAGAAACGCTTGCGCGGTCTGACCCAACCCTGAGGAACCAGAGGAGCTCTCCTTTTTCTGACCGGAGGGTCAGGAACGGCTCTGCGCCGCCGGAGCAGTCGGTTTGTCGGACCGCTTCAACTGGAGGCGCTTGTGAGGCCGTTGACGGGGAAACGGGCGACCGCGGGCTCCCCAAACCGTGGCAGGTGGGGGATGCCCTGGTTCGCTTCTTCTGGAAGAGAACTCCGGTCTATGAGAGGGACGTTCTCTGGGTCGCACCGGGGGGGGAGCAGAAGGTTCCCTAGCCCTCCTGGGCATGAACTGTCTGAACGCGGCCGATTGGGATTTGGAGGAGCGGAATTTCTCAACCACTGTGTTGACCGCCTCACCAAACAAACCTGTTTGAGAAATGGGGGCGTCCAAGAGGAAAACCTTCTCTTTATCACGGATCTCCGTGAGATTAAGCCACAAGTGGCGCTCCACCGCAACAGAACCAGCCATAGAGCGACCTATAGCACGTGCGGTATGCTTGGTGGCTCTTAAGGCTAAATCCGTAGCCTTACGAAGCTCCTTGACCGCTTCAGGGGTCACACCGTCACCCTCGTCCATTTCCTTCAGGATGTCCGCCTGGTAGGCCTGAAGAATGGCCATAGTGTGCAGGGTCATGCCTGCCTGCCCAGCCGCCATGTAGGATTTCCCAATGAGAGAGGAAGTAGTCCTACATGCTTTAGAAGGGAGAAGGGGGCGCGGACTTCCAGGACGGCGCAGACGACGGAGCAAGATGGTCGGCTAAAGTTTCCTCAATCGCCGGAATGGCGGAATAGCCCTGTTCCACAGAACCTACCAGGTTGGTGAAATCAGCAGCAGCCGCATTAGTGAGGCGCGAAGAGAAAGGCTGCTTCCAGGATCTGGAGATCTCATGATGCAGATCACTGAAAAATGGCAGCTTCCTCCGTTGAGGCCTAGAATTAGGGCCACTGAGAAGCCTTTCGTCGAGTTTCGACGACTGAGACTCACGTGGCTCGTCGGGCCAATCAATAGTGAGCTTCTCCGTAGCGCGCAAAAGCACGTCAACGAGCTCCGCGTAGGCCGCAGTAGGCCGCGCTTCCTGGCCGCTCGGCGGAATAACCTCGTCGGCGAGAGTAGGCCCGAAATCCTCGGAGTCGGAAGCCTCGGTAAAAAGTATATCCTCCAGCCCGAAAGAAACCGCGTCGCGTGCTCCCGGGCTGGGGCGCAAATAATCGTGTGAAAATTCGACTGGCATGTCTCGCGCGTGCCGAGGGGAGGGAGGGAGAGAAAGAGCGGGGCTCGTCTGCTCGAACTCCGCATCCTCAAGCTCTACATCCTAGGAGTACAGCGTCTGTAATCCATGGCAGCTTCACCGTAAGGAGAAACAGAGTTCCGCTTGAACAGTCGCAGAAGCGCCGAGAATAATCCTAGATGTATTTGTAGCTCAGAAAAATCACGAGCGAAGGGCAAACGTGACCGCTTCGTTCTGAAGGCAGAGAAATCTGAGGAGCAGATGGCGCGCGCGCGAATACGTATGATGCGACGTAAGAGCGTCGGGGCGGAGCCATATTGCGCGGACGCCATCAGCCAATGAATTGGCGTGATTCTATAAGGCTTCAGACAATCGGCACATTCAGAGAATATCCCACTGCGCTTTCCGCAGCGTTGAGAGAACCTATGAAAGAGAACGACAGATTTCATGTTTGTAGTAATAGTGAAAACGACAGGTTTGTAGTAATAGTGAAAACGACAGATTTCATGTTTGTAGTAATAGTGAAAACGACAGATTTCATGTTTGTAGTAATAGTGAAAACGACAGATTTCATGTTTGTAGTAATAGTGAAAACGACAGATTTCATGTTTGTAGTAATAGTGAAAACGACAGATTTCATGTTTGTAGTAATAGTGAAAACGACAGATTTCATGTTTGTAGTAATAGTGAAAACGACAGATTTCATATTTGTAGTAATAGTGAAAACGACAGATTTCATGTTTGTTGTAATAGTGAAAACGACAGATTTCATGTTTGTTGTAATAGTGAAAACGACAGATTTCATATTTGTAGTAATAGTGAAAACGACAGATTTCATGTATGTAGTAATAGTGAAAACGACAGATTTCATGTTTGTTGTAATAGTGAAAACGACAGATTTCATATTTGTAGTAATAGTGAAAACGACAGATTTCATGTTTGTTGTAATAGTGAAAACGACAGATTTCATATTTGTAGTAATAGTGAAAACGACAGATTTCATGTTTGTTGTAATAGTGAAAACGACAGATTTCATATTTGTAAATAGTGAAAACGACAGATTTCATATTTGTAGTAATAGTGAAAACGACAGATTTCATGTTTGTAGTAATAGTGAAAACGACAGATTTCATGTTTGTAGTAATAGTGAAAACGACAGGTTTGTAGTATAGTGAAACGACAGATTTTGTTGTAGTAATAGTGAAAACGACAGGTTTGTAGTATAGTGAAAACGAGATTTCATGTTGTAGTAATAGTGAAAACGACAGATTTCATGTTTGTAGTAATAGTGAAAACGACAGATTTCATATTTGTAGTAATAGTGAAAACGACAGATTTCATGTTTGTTGTAATAGTGAAAACGACAGATTTCATGTTTGTAGTAATAGTGAAAACGACAGATTTATGTTTGTAGTAATAGTGAAAACGACAGATTTCATGTTTGTAGTAATAGTGAAAACGACAGGTTTGTAGTAATAGTGAAAACGACAGATTTCATGTTTGTAGTAATAGTGAAAACGGACAGGTTTGTAGTAATAGTGAAAACGACAGATTTCATGTTTGTAGTAATAGTGAAAACGGACAGATTTCATGTTGTAGTAATAGTGAAAACGACAGATTTCATGTTTGTAGTAATAGTGAAAACGACAGATTTCATGTTTGTAGTAATAGTGAAAACGACAGATTTCATTTTGTAGTAATAGTGAAAACGCGATTCAGTTTGTAGTAATAGTGAAAACGACAGATTTCATGTTTGTAGTAATAGTGAAAACGACAGGTTTGTAGTAATAGTGAAAACGACAGATTTCATGTTTGTAGTAATAGTGAAAACGACAGATTCTATTTGTAGTAATAGTGAAAACGACAGATTTCATGTTTGTATGTAATAGTGAAAACGACAGATTTCATGTTTGTAGTAATAGTGAAACGACAGATTTCATGTTTGTAGTAATAGTGAAAACGACAGATTTCATGTTTGTTAGTAATAGTGAAAACGACAGATTTCATATTTGTAGTAATAGTGAAAACGACAGATTTCATGTTTGTAGTAATAGTGAAAACGACAGATTTCATGTTTGTGTAATAGTGAAAACGACAGATTTCATGTTTGTAGTAATAGTGAAAACGACAGATTTCATGTTTGTTGTAATAGTGAAAACGACAGATTTCATATTTGTAGTAATAGTGAAAACGACAGATTTCATGTTTGTATGTAATAGTGAAAACGACAGGTTTGTAGTATAGTGAAACATATTCATGTTGGAATAGTGAAACGACAGATTTCATGTTTGTAGTAATAGTGAAAACGACGGTTGTAGTAATAGTGAAAACGACAGATTTCATGTTTGTAGTAATAGTGAAAACGACAGATTTCATGTTTGTAGTAATAGTGAAAACGACAGGTTTGTAGTAATAGTGAAAACGACAGATTTCATGTTTGTAGTAATAGTGAAAACGACAGATTTCATGTTTGTAGTAATAGTGAAAACGACAGATTTCATTTGTAGTATAGTGAAAACGACAGATTTCATGTTTGTAGTAATAGTGAAAACGACAGATTTCATGTTTGTAGTAATAGTGAAAACGACAGATTTCATATTTGTAGTAATAGTGAAAACGACAGATTTCATGTTTGTAGTAATAGTGAAAACGACAGATTTCATATTTGTAGTAATAGTGAAAACGACAGATTTCATATTTGTAGTAATAGTGAAAACGACAGATTTCATGTTTGTTGTAATAGTGAAAACGACAGATTTCATGTTTGTGTAATAGTGAAAACGACAGATTTCATATTTTAGTAATAGTGAAAACGACAGATTTCATGTTTGTTGTAATAGTGAAAACGACAGATTTCATATTTGTAGTAATAGTGAAAACGACAGATTTCATGTTTGTTAGTAATAGTGAAAACGACAGATTTCATATTTGTATAATAGTGAAAACGACAGATTTCATATTAGTAGTAGTTAAATAGTGAAAACGACAGATTTCATGTTTGTAGTAATAGTGAAAACGACAGATTTCATGTTTGTAGTAATAGTGAAAACGACAGGTTTGTAGTAATAGTGAAAACGCAGATTTCATGTTTGTAGTAATAGTGAAAACGACAATTTCATGTTTGTAGTAATAGTGAAAACGACAGATTTCATTTTGTAGTAATAGTGAAAACGACAGATTTCATGTTTGTTGTAATAGTGAAAACGACAGATTTCATGTTTGTAGTAATAGTGAAAACGACAGGTTTATGTTGTAGTAATAGTGAAAACGACAGATTTCATGTTTGTAGTAATAGTGAAAAACAGATTTCATGTTTGTAGTATAGTGAAAACGACAGATTTCATATTTGTAGTAATAGTGAAAACGACAGATTTCATGTTTTGTAATAGTGAAAACGACAGATTTCATTTTGTGTAATATGAAACGACAGATTTATATTTGTAGAATAGTGAAAACGACAGATTTCAGTATTGTAATAGTGAAAACGCAGATTCATTTTGTAGTAAAGTGAAAACGACAGATTTCAGTTGTAGTAATATGAAAACACAGATTCATTTTGTAGTAATGATGAAAACGACAGATCTGTTGTTGATAGGAAAACTTTGTAAATAGTGAAAACGACAGATTTCATTTTTGTAATAGTGAACGACAGTTGTAGTAAAGTGAACGACAGATTTCATGTTTGTAGTAATAGTGAAAACGCAGATTTCATGTTGTAGTAATAGTGAAAACACAGTTTTAGTATGTAAAACGACAGATTTCATGTTGTATAATATGAAAAGACAGATTCATGTTTGTAGTAATAGTGAAAACGACAGGTTGTAATAGTGAAAACGACAGATTTCAGTTGTAGATAGTGAAAAGACAGATTTCATTTTGTAGTAATAGTGAAAACGACAGATTCATGTTTGTAATATGAACGACAGATTTCATTTGTAATAGTAAAACACGATTTCATTTTGTGATAGTGAAAACGACAGATTTGGTATAGTGAAAACACAGATTCAGTTTGTATAGGAACGACGATTCATTTAGTAATAGTGAAAACGACAGATTTCATGTATGTAGTAATAGTGAAAACGACAGATTTCATGTTTTTGTAATAGTGAAAACGACAGATTTCATATTTAGTAGTAATAGTGAAAACGACAGATTTCATGTTTGTTGTAATAGTGAAACGACAGATTTCAATTTTGTAATAGTGAAAACGACAGATTTCATGTTTGTGTAATAGTGAAAACGACAGATTTCATTTTGTAATAGTGAAAACGACAGATTTCATTTTGTAGTAATAGTGAAAACGACAGATTCATGTTTGTTGTAATAGTGAAAACGACAGATTTCATTTTGTAGTAATAGTGAAAACGACAATTTCATGTTGTAGTAATAGTGAAAACGACAGATTTCATTTTGTAGTAATAGTGAAAACGACAGATTTCATGTTTGTTGTAATAGTGAAAACGACAGATTTCATGTTTGTAGTAATAGTGAAAACGACAGGTTTGTAGTAATAGTGAAAACGACAGATTTATGTTTGTAGTAATAGTGAAAAGACAGTTATTTGTATTAATAGTGAAAACGACAGATTTATATTGTAAATAGTGAAAACGACAGATTTCATGTTTGTTGTAATAGTGAAAACGACAGATTTCATGTTTGCTGTAATAGTGAAAGCGACAGATTTCATGTTTGTAGTAATAGTGAAAACGACAGATTTCATGTATGTAGTAATAGTGAAAACGACAGATTTCATGTTTTGTAGTAATAGTGAAAACGACAGATTTCTGTTTGTAGTAATAGTGAAAACGACAGATTTCATGTTTGTTGTAATAGTGAAAACGACAGATTTCATATTTGTAGTAATAGTGAAAACGACAGATTTCATGTTTGTTGTAATAGTGAAAACGACAGATTTCAAATTTGTAGTATAGTGAAAACGACAGATTTCATGTTTGTAGTAATAGTGAAAACGACAGATTTCATGTTTGTATGTAAGGAAAACGACAGATTTCATGTTTGTTGTAATAGTGAAAACGACAGATTTCATGTTTGTAGTAATAGGTGAAACGACAGATTTCATATTTGTAGTAATAGTGAAAACGACAGATTTCATGTTTGTAGTAATAGTGAAAACGACAGATTTCATGTTTGTAGTAATAGTGAAAACGACAGATTTCATGTTTGTAGTAATAGTGAAAACGACAGATTTCATATTTGTAGTAATAGTGAAAACGACAGATTTCATATTTGTAGTAATAGTGAAAACGACAGATTTCATGTTTGTAGTAATAGTGAAAACGACAGATTTCATGTTTGTTGTAATAGTGAAAACGACAGATTTCATATTTGTAAATAGTGAAAACTATTTCTCAATAGTGAAAACGAAAAAATTATTGGAAATTGTAGAAATACTGAATCCAAATTGTCACTATTGCATTTCTGCATTTCTCCCTATTCCAGTACAAATATGTAGTCGCAATTTAGATTGAGATATAATGCAATTTTCACTATTGCAAATTGTCATAAATATTGTGACTAAATGATCGTACTTGTGCTGGACTAGTGAAAACTGCATCAACACTACAGAAGTCCTGCAGTGTGTGAGTTTGTCAGAACCCGTCATGTCTGCGGGAGAACTGTTAGCGTCTCGTGCGCTGGAGTGATGAATGTGGCGTGTGGCGTACTGTAACACAAGAGCCGTGAGGAAACCACAAATACCTATTTAACATCAGTGTCATGATGGATGGACTCACGAGAGACTCTTTATGAGGCGTGTTGAAAGACAACAAACACACTCATCTGTCTTGCGCAGAGAACACCGTGTGTTTAACTGAGTGTGTGTGTGGTTGTGTGTGTGTGTGTGTGTGTGTGTGTGTGTGTGTGTGTGTGTGTGTGTTGTCGGGTTTGTGTATTTACAGTATTTAGCAGTGGGCTTCAGCGCTGCCCTCTAGTGTAAGAGTTTATTTAGCATTGCCTGGCAGACGACGGGAATGTTTGACCACAGTGTGTGTGTGTGTGTGTGTGTGTGTGTGTGTGTGTGTGTGTGTGTGTGTGTGTGTGTTGTGTGTGTGTGTGTGTGTGTGTGTGTGTGTGTGTGTGTGTGAGAGAGAGAGAGAGAGAGATGTCAGCATATGAAAATAATGTCTTTGTTTGCCCTGGTTCTCACCCCTGGAGATCTGAGAATCGCTGTATTGACGTTAACTGAATGTTGTGACGCACAAAGAATGTTGGACTTGAAAAGCTTTTGCTATATTTACGCGCTAACATCATGTTCTGGTTCTCTGTTAGCGTTAGCCGCGGACTCAAAGGGGCCGCTCTCTGCTACTTATTATGTTCTTTTATACAATCTGTTTTTAATAGAGAGCGGTTCATGTTCGGTGAATTAAGCAGACTGAGGCTTGTGTTGACAAAGACCTGCAGTAATGCGACAGAACCTGATCTGACCCTGAACGCTCACTTACAGTAGACTAGCGTTAGCCTGACGTTGCACAGTGTGCTAACCAGAGCCACGCAGTCTCATTTATAGCCAAACACTGATGTTTCATTTCAGATTTCACTCTTTTGGCGCATTGCTTGTTGGGTCTTTCTTTTTCCAGGAGAGTTTGTTGGTTGACAGAGAGTTTTACTGTTTGTTTCTAGCCGATATAAATATCTTCTAAGACCGTTTTATTATGAAAAAGTTATTTCTGAATGCTCTAAATATCCAGTTTTTTTAAATGTTTTATGTGAACGTTAATGGAACGTTTCATTGTATCGTACTTCAAATGTTATGGGAACGTTACTTTAAACGTTATGAAACAAGAAGTAACATTTAACAAAACATTAGACGAACGTCTAACTAAAAAATCCATTCCATGAACGCTGTATAAATAGTTTTTATGCTAATGTTTTGAGAACATTATTACACACCAGATAACTTTAAACAAACGTTCTATTAATGTTACTGGAAGAACGTTTGTTTATAACATTGAAATAACGTTCTCTGTTCGCTGGGTAGTTGGTCAGTGATTAGCGTCTAGTTAAAGTCCCCCTGTTGTGAAACTCCAGCTTTTAATGTTGTTTATGTGTCTATGTGGTGCTTTTAATATGCTTTAATAACACAAATCATGTGTAAATTCATAAGTCGACAGCATTGCTGAGTATTTTCTGCTTAAAACTGCAGTGAACCAAAGACAGTCTCAAAAACACTGAAATCGCTGGTGTTTCTGACGTCACAAACTACCTTGACCAATCAGATCAACGTGTGATCGTCAACCAGTGGATCTCTGAGTGAGTGGAGGCGGGGCTCATTTGCATATTCATAGAACCGCGCATACTAAATAAGGCAAGGGTGTCGAGTTACATTCAAGATATTTGAACATTTTTTCAAGGAAAACCCTTTTCATTATGTAACTTTGGTGATCAAAGATGAGTTTCAAAAGATAAAACTATTGACAACAACATCATTCTTCAAGCAAAAAGCCTGTTTTTCTGTTGACGGACGCTCAAAAGTAGCCGTGCGTTTTGACACTCTTTTGCCAGCCATTATTAACATAAAAAGACTCTCAACTGTGTGCAAGAAACGTGTTGTTCTCTTCATTTACATTACATTTATTCATTTAGCAGAAGCTTTTATCCAAATGAGGAGCATCAGCAGAGCCTCCCAGTCTCTCTCTCTTTAACCCAACACCGAAGAGCTTAAACTGCAGTTCCTCCACTGGCCACTAGAGAGCGGCTGCAGAAGAAACTCAATCCCATAAACCCCCATGTTAAAATGCCCAACTTTACAGCAGAATAAAACATGTTTACAGTCTGGTGCTAAAAGTGGTTTTGGTCTATATTGCTAATGTTGCTCTTCATGACGACTGTGAGGGGGTGAATATTTTTATAACTCATCCGTTTAAATTATATTAAGCCTTAAAGTTCTGCATACTTAAGGGCGTGGTCACTTGAGTGACAGGTGGATTGCCGCTGATGTCACTACTAGCCGTTTGTTTGCTAGCGTTAGCGTCACGTCACCTCAGCTAATCCGCCTCGCCGCACATTTTCGTTTATCTGCGAGTGACGGGCAACCGGCTCCGCCCACTTTGGGCTTCAAAACGCTCTTCAGAAACACGTCACACACACTACGAACATAATTTATACAGTCTATGAGTGTTTCACAGTATGACCTCACGTCGCCTCAGATCTCCCACTCTCACCGATCAGGTCACGCTGACTGTGTGTGTGTGTGTGTGTGTGTGTGTGTGTGTGCAGGTGACCCTGGACTGCGCCGACAGTGATGAAGCCCCGCGCGTGGATAAGCTAGTGGAGCGGATCCTGCACTGCAGCTGCCAGTCGTGCAGTAAAGACAGCGGCCAGGAGGGGGCGCTAGTGCAGATCTACCCGTCAGAGCTGTCAGACGACACACACACACACGCACATTCAGACACACACACGCCTGAGGCCGGGTGACGCCCGACTCTCGCTCTGTTCAAAGCACTTTTACACCGAGAGATCATGACACTAATCCAGACTTTAGCACAATCACTGAAGCCTCAGTCAGCTCTGTGAACACACACACACACACACACACAACACACACACACACACACACACACACACACACCACTTTATATTACTGACGCATTTACACATGGCCAGATCTATATATACACGTAATGTAGCCTACAGGAACACATGTGTGTCACTTATGTACAATTGTTTAATCACAATAAAATGTGAAATCACCTCATGTGTGAATGTTTCTTCTTAAACACTTAAAATACAGTAAAAAAAATGTGATATTGTTAAATATTATGAAAATTTAAAACGTAATGAATCTTTTGTAACATTATAAATGTCTTTACTGTAACTTTTGATCAATGTAATTCATCCTTGATGAATAAAAATATTGCTTTCTTTTTTTTTCTTTCCCCCCAAAAATAAAATATAAATTCTTACTGACGCCAAACCTTTGAACGGTAGTGTTTAATGTTACAAAAGATTATATTTCAGATAAATGCTGTTCTTATGAACTGTCTATTCATCAAAGAATCCTGAAATAAAAATGTAAAAAACTGTTTTCAACACTGATAATAATCATAAATGTTTCTTGAGCATCAGATCCTCATATTATAGTGATTTCTGAAGGATCATGTGACACTGAAGACTGGAGTAATGATGATAAATTCAGCTTTGATCACAGGAATAAATTACACGTTACTATATATTCACATAGAAAACAGCTGATTTACACTGTCATAATATTTCACAATAATAACTGGGGTTCTTGTGTATTTTTAATCAAATAAACACAGCCCTGGTGAGCAGAAGAGACTTCTTTTAAAAACATTAAAACCGATCCAAAACTTGTAGTGGTAGTGTCCTACAGCAGCGTAATTTTATGCATTTGCAAATAAAAGCATATAATTATATGTAAAGAATAGGGTTTGTTTTATTTATAAAGCGTTTTTCACAACACGTCCTCCTTTAAAGCCCCAGTGAGCGAGTCAAATGTCGTACGGTAAGTGGTTTCTGAGTAATAATTGATGAATGTCCTGCATTGATAGTACAGTTTTAAAAGCCAGTGTTTCAGAACTGACAAGGCCAGTGTTTGCCATGGGAACAGTAGGGACAAGCCTCTGACACACTACAAGAACATTACAGAACGAACAAGAGCACACACACACACCACACACACACACACACACAACACACAACACACACACACACACAACACAGACACCACCATAATGTATCTGAGACTTCTCTGACTTGTTTTGGACATTTGTTTTTATCCTCAGAAACATTTCAGCATTTCTACATTGTTATTATATTTCGACGCTGTGGCTTCAGTTGGCCAGCAGGTGGCGCTGTGAGCATGTGTGCGTTTGGGACATCACTTTTCACCTAATTTTGTCTTTTTCCATCCGCTCTGCAAATATATTTATGGACGACATTCATATTTGTTTTGCCCATTTCCCCCCTTTTGCTTTTGTTATTAGCCTTTAGATTGCTGGCTAGGCTAGCCTATAAACCAGCTAAATGTGGTGCATTTTCTGTCAAGCTTCTTCACAAAGTGCTTACCAATTAAAAACTGTCTTGTGATCAGCACTTATTAGCTTCCACTGTAAGCAATTAGCTGCAACAGCCAACTTAGAAAGTCAAGACTTAAAGAAAATCGTGAGTTTCCACACTGATAATTATGTTCTTGTGAGGCGGTGATCTTCATGTATTCCAGAGTTAGTTTTGTTTCCTCTGAAATTAAACCTTATTAATCCTAAAGTCTTGAATAATAATGAGTATTATCAGACACGTATCTCAGCTGACAGGGAACGTTCTGGCAATATTGCCTAAAGTTATGAACAAACGTTCTTCCGGTAACATAGAACTTTCGTTCACAGTTTAATAATGTTCTCAAAATGTTAGCACAAAAATAATTAGGCCTATAGATCGTTCATGGTGCGTTTTAGTTTGACATTCATGAACATTCAAAAGTAACCATAAGAAAAAACTTTTTTAAAAGGGAATTGTTTCAACTGTCAGAGAACAATCAGAAACAATGTGTTCATAACTTAATGTAAACATTAGCAAAACGTTTTTAGAAACGTTATTTCGACTTCCTATACAAACTTTTACCACAGTAAACATGGTTTACTTCAGGGACGTGCGGTCAGGGTAGGCAGTGCCTCACCAAGGGAAATGTTGACATTACATTTATTAATTCCAAGAGCTTTATTAATTCACCACATTATTAATTGCATTTATTTTATTCCAAATATTAATTTTTGTAACAAAAATGTTCAGGAATACACATATAATATACTCCTTTTGCCATTTTTGCTCCTAAAAACCATTGTTTCAAGCAGAAAATTCAAGTCATGGCCATTGAGGCAGAGGTTAGCAGTGCCTCTTTGGTCCATAGACCGTAGTTTATGTAGACTTGCGCATGCGCAGTCAGTTGGTAAATGGTAAATGCTGTCTTGAATTATCACAGACTGATCTCATGAAATAGTGTATGTATGACACGCCAATTCGTATTTCCATTTTTGGCGTGCTATCAACACGCATAATCGCTTTTCAGCGTGTTTATGAAGATGGTGCTCGATGCAGAGCCAAATGGGAGGAGCTAGAGCTCGAGCTCCCCCTTTTCTGGAGCTCCAGCTGCACCCGTTCCACCTCGCTAAATTAAAGTGGACATTCTAACATTTAAAAACATGAAGAAGCATCAAGAAGAGAACACTAGAAGACGAAGGTAACTGCGAAAAACACACTTAATTGCGGTTTTAGTATAAAAACACTGTTCAACATAATACTAATGAGTTGTATGAGAATGAGATGTTACCTGTTGAAAGCAGCTCTTATCACTTTATTAATAGCTAGTTTGTAATGAGGTCAGTGCGATGCGGCTGATCACTTGACTAGCATGCCTGCTCCGCAATTAGCGCGAAAGCCCGCGATATGTAAATTGTCAAAATATCGATGTAATTCGAATAAATAAGGTTTGATGATGTTGTTTTAGACTAGAGCTATGAATTGTCATATAACTCCCCTGTGATGTCTCTGAGTTGTGTGTTATATTTGGCTGAGTGAATTTCGTATCAGTAACTACGTTAGATTCTCAACTGAGAATTGTATAAGCTACTACTATTACTATAGGCATACTTAACTGCATTATTATATCACCAATTTCATGTTGTTATTTGGAATAAGGGTAAATAACCTTACGAAACAAAAATATCTTGCAGTATATTGGAAAATATCATGCGATATATTAAGCAATATTTTTCCATATATGGGATTTAATATTTATATTTTCCAATATATTGCAATATAGACCATATATGTATATATATTGATACATATAAAACAAATATATTGCAATCAAGACCAAAAAAGTCACTATATTTTTACATGTAATAGTTTGTCTTTATATGCTTTAATATACTGCAATATATATATATATATATATATATATATATATATATATATATATATATATATATATATATATATATATATATATATATATGAACTGTAGTTTTACGGAATTTTACTGTTTTATTTAGCAGATTTTTCATTTATATTTATGTAATATTACACATTAATAGATAATATACCTTTTACCGGAATGAAAAGAGAGAAAGAAACATGGTTTATGAAATTGGTCTGTTAATTAAGATACGTTTATTCACTTTTTTTTATTTATTTAAAAGATCTCCCACGATATTAATATTAGTTTTCCTTTATTCTCTCAGGATCCAGCGATGTGAAGAGCTTCGCTGAAGAGATGAAAATCACCCCCGCTTATATACGCTAAGCCACGCCCATTCTGGCGGGCTAGACGCGTTGAGGATACTTTTTTGGCTTCAATATCTCAAGAAGTTGAATCTATTAAAGCCAAACAATGATCCTTAATTTTGTATACATTGTCAATGCAGTGCAGCAGACCTAGAGCAGGCTGACTAACGTGCTCATTGGCTGCCGGCAAACTGCTCCAGCCTACCAGTGAGCCCGACGTGACGCAGCGTCCAGAATCCCTGATTTTCATCTCTTCAGCGAAGCTCTTCGCATCGCTGGATCCTGAGAGAATAAAGGAAAACTAATATTAATATCGTGGGAGATCTTTTAGTGTTTAATGTTCTATTATTTTAGAATTTAAAATGTTTTCTGGTATTTCTAGTTTTTGGGGTCACCATTGTGCTAAAGAGTAGACCCTGTGGTTATGTTGACGATTGGCTGAAGCTGTTTATGAGTTGGGATCTGAGAATAAATTTTACGAAAAATGGCGCCCCTTCCTGACATTTTTTGAGAAACCAACAACAATATCAGAGTAGCTACCCTCTTCTTTTTTTTCTTTTTTTTCTTTTCTTTTCTTTTTTTTTCTTTTTCTTTTTATTATTATTTTTATTTATTTGTGTTTTTTTTTAATCTTACCCTTTTCACCGGTATGTACTATAATTTGGACTTGTGTTTTAAATCATCTCTAGTAGGATCTCTTAAATGCAGACTTGTTTGTAATTGGATGGAAGGGTGTATTTCATTGTACAGTAATTGTTTTTGCAAAGTTGTCATTCAATAAAAAAACTTTGAATGAAGATGTTTATGAGTAGACTGCAATTATTATATTTGAATAATAATTACTTTGAGCACGACATGAAGTGGTTTAAAGGTTTGCATATTTAGCCTATTGCAGATGGCATATTAAAGTATTCATATATTTTAGATGTTACATGTGTATATATTTCCATATATGTAAATACATTATATGTACATATTCACATATATGTACACATATATTGTGCATACATTTTACAATATATATGTACATACATTTCCATATAATTTTACATATATTTAAAATATATTCTACCATATATTAAACATACATGTGACACTATATCTTTACATATATTATCAATACATTTTTACCATATAAATCGCAATACATTGTGGTGGTTATTTATAAATATAAAATTGCATATATTTTACAATATATAAACACATATATTATATATTCATGTTCAATATATTGCAATATATGGAAAGCGGCAATCATTTGTATATTTTGCAATATATTGCAATATATTACATGAATATATAATATATTGTATAATATATGCATCATTAATGTATTATTCCATGTATTTCCAATATATAATATATGGAAAAAATAATATATTACAACATATTTCAAGTAATATATTGGTAAATATATTTTCCTTTCGTAAGGGTATGAAAAATATATTATATATAATATATAATAATATATTATTTCAGTGCTTATGTGTGACGTTACGTCCTGTAAATCTTATTCTGCTTGTAAAGAATATGAGATTTGATTGTCACTGTCAGTTGTAAATACTGCATATTGAAAAAGTTTGAAGTTGTTCAGTCATTGCTATGCGAAGAAGTTATACATGTTTAGATACTGTAATGTGATGATAAACTGTTGTAATATGAATAAGTTGTATTATTGATTCATAGTGACAGCAAGCCAACCATCACATCAGCAGTCTTTCCTAACTATATTATACTTCTTTTCAGGAGTACTACAATTTTGAAAGCAAGTGATTGTTTGCCATGTCGGTAAGTAAAAATAAACTTTGGTTTGTATCTTACATTTACACATTTAGAGTTTGGAATTAGACGTCAGTAACATGAATATTCTATTTGACTTTCTCTCTCTACAACTCCAACATTTAATAAGTGTTAAATCAGAAATATATATTTCAGTTGAACATGTTGAACAAATTTCTCTCTCTCTCTCTCTCTCTCTCTCTCTCTCTCTCTCTCTCTCTCTCTCTCTCTCTCTCTCCTCTCTCTCTCTCTCTCTCTCTCCTCTCTCTCTCTCTCTCTCCTCTCTCTCTCTCTCAGAGTTGAAGCCATTCTTACAGCAACTGGTGGAAAAGGGGATATTTTGATTCCAAGATGGCGTAACGTGCGAGGCATATGTTCAGTCCGTCTCGAGTATATTGTCTTTGTTGTATCTTTTAAAGTTTTCTAACATTTAAATCATCATTATTACTTTTAAACTAAGCCACTTCCAGACGCAAATTCTCCGATCACATGCCCTTACCCTTGGGACTAATATTACGTAGCCCTGTGGGAGTTCACCTCTCGCCGAGCCGAGGAGGGGATCCAATTCCAGGACGTTTGCTGTTGATGTTGGCGACTAGAAAATTTACGCACAAACCAACTGCACTGCCGACATATTCCTCGGATGTGTCCTGACAACGGCGGGATTTCCAGCGCGATGAGGTCGTCGTGAGTAATCTCGCCGATTTGGTCAGACTCGCTTGATACTACCCTTGGCATCGGCCCTAGAACAGTCAGCTGGCTAGCGAATCTGCGGCTGTACAGCAGTACAAGCCTGCAGCTGTCAACCCAGGCTAGCTCTGGTGGCTAACCCTGCCTCAATTTTCTGGACTTAGCTGTTTTTCTGTCATTTTGTCACTCAGACTGCATATACTGAACGAGTTTACTGAGGTCTACTGGATTACTCATAACAACAAAACTGCTCCACCAGACCTGTGCTGTGCAGAGAGAGACGCGTTAGCGGCTTGTTGCCGCGGGCCCGTGCGTGTGTGCGCGTGCGCGACGCTTGGTCGGGTGCTTCTCTGGTCGTTGATTGCACTGGCTCGAATGACTACTTTTGCCAACCACAATTTCAGCATGGCTCCTTTATATTTGTTGCTGTTATTAGGGCCCAAGCCCAAAGGGCGAAGGCCCTATTGTTTTCCTAAGGATTATTTATTATTATTATTATTATTATTATTATTATTATTATTTTTTTTTTTTTACTACCTTTTGGACACTTTTGGAGGCCTTAACATGCTCAAAAACTCCTGAAACTTTGCACACATGTCAGAACCCGCGGCCATCAGGGCCGGGCTGAAGATGGTACCCGGGCGTGGCAGGGGGGCTCGACAGCGCCCCCTGGAACGGGGTCCGAAAACATGGTCCATAAATCAAACACGCTTGCATGTAATAATATGAAACTCGGTACACATGTAGATCTCATCGTTTCATATATACTTCACACTCTTACTTTTTACCCCAGCCCAACAGGAAGTGGGCTATTTAGGGTTGTTGGTAAAACACACGCAAAGGAATTTGAAGTACTCCTCCTAGAGAATTCAAACACACGGCACGAAACTCGGTCAGCGTGAAGTCAAGACATTGAGGATGAAAGTTTGCGAGGGGATTTTTGATATCTCGAACGGTTTGGCCGTGGCGAGGAAACAAAATTATGGCGAGAAACGTGAAACAGGAAGTGTGTCATAACTTCAGCATACATTAACTGATCTTGATGAAACTTCAGCAGTGTGTTCGTTGTAAGAGCCCGATCACATGGATGTGACTATTGTGAGTCAAAGTTATAGCGCCACCAACTGGCAGCAGGAAGTGTGTCACTTTCAAAATGCTTTGAAATCACCCTCTTATTTTTACCCGATTTGCTTCAAACTTCATTTGTATAATGTAAATACACGGCAGATGAAGACCTGTGAATGGATTCTTGATATCTTTGAAACTGTTGCTGTGGCAATCCATCAAACTTTAATATTCTTTTTGGATGCTTTTGAGACTCTTAGCATGCCTGAAATTGCTTAAAATTGCATGAAACTCGACAGACAGATCACATTTATTAGCCAGGTGACATGTGCATAGTTTCAGAAACGGGCGTGGTGCAGGGACTCAGTAGCGCCACCTTTTGACAAAAGTGGGGGGGTTGGTTTCATCTAGAGTTACAAAAATCTGTATTTATATAGTTCTCCTCCAGCCAGACAACTTTCTAATTTACAGTCATTAGTAACAACCAAGAGGAAGTCAGATATTTTGGTTTGAATATGGTCATTTCTCTCTGAGCCTACGTCTCTGTGACTGCTCTCTGTGTGTGTGTGTGTGTGTCTGTGTAGTGTGGGGAGGGGGAGGGGGAGTGGGGCTATGCGCCTGCTCTCTGTGTGTGTGTCTGTGAGTGTGGGGAGGGGGAGGGGGAGGGGGAGTGGGGCTAGATTAACCATTTCACTGCTGTGTGGTTTGGCCTTCATTAAAAAAGAAAATAAATGTCTTAAGCCTTGTATTTTTTAAATACGTTTTTTTAATAAAGGCATATAACAGACATGCTGCATTTAAATTTTTTTAATAAAACATTGTTTTTTATGTTTTTCAAGCCATTTGATTTATGAGGACGTTTGAAATGTCCTCATAAACCACCCATAAGTTGTAATACCAGTGTAATACACGTCATTATACAAATTTGTGTCCTCATAAATCACATAAACCAACCCACACAAACCAACCCACACACACACACACACACACACACACACACACACACACCAAATTGACGGTGGGTGGCAATGGTATATTTAAAAGTGCATAATTGTAATATCTGCAAGGCACCCCTAGTCCAATCTTATTAAATGTATGCTTCATCTTTCATTTTAATTTGTAAATTTGATCAATAAATTCAATTATTTAGAATAATAAGATACTATATGGCTCTTACCCTAGGTAGGGCTGATCAAATTACATCATTTACATTGAAAAATAACAATGCATTAAATGATGTTATGAGATTGTTTTAAATATGAGTCAATTAAAAATCGTTGGAAAGAATGATACTTTTAAACATAACACTGAACCGTCACTAGGTGTCGCCAGGCTACCGTCTTAATGAGCGAGTCATTGATTCATTCGTTCAAACGATTCGTTCGAACGACTGAGTCATTCATGAATGAGACAGGTATGGATTGGTCATTGGATCTAGGGTTTGCGATGTCTACCAATTTGGCATCAGACGATGTGTACAGTGAAACATCGCGATGGACGATGATATCGGGAGGAGGGGCGGGGCTAACGTTTTAATTTTTCACTTAAGCAATAAGCCCCGCAAAGCCGTGTTTTACAGTGGATTTAGAACAGCTAAGGGGCGTAGGCACAACGCGGAGATATTTTCCTCTACATCTCATCAGCAATTTTGATTTCGGCACGCTCTGAGTCTGCAGCAGCTGACCACTAGGAGCGAATGTACATGATGTACAATGTACACGTGACAGAGCAGCCAGATCCAGACTGTGCTTTCGTGCTGTGGCTGGCGCTGAGCCAGAGACAGACGCGTTCAGTGCTTGTCATATTATATCACAACTATTCAGTGTTTTTAACCACATAATGTTTATTTTAGGTTTCAGACATTTAAATGCATATAACTTATAGCAAAACAATACATTTATAGTTTGTAAAATACACAATGGTGTCTATGGAAGCAGCCATAACAACCCATTCAAATATATTTGCCGACGGATTTTATTCATATCAGACACACAGTGTAAGTAACTATAAAGTTAACTCTATAACTCTTCTCCCAGTTCACCGGCCATGTATTTCGGGAGAAACTGTTTTTTAAACGACAAAACAAACTCACTTACACACATTTGAGAATCAGAATAGAAGATAGTTAATGACATGGTAACCAGGTTTGTTAATATTTATAAATAAAAGCGCTAACGTTACATGTCTATTTTGGCTGTGGTGAATCACATGCCAAGCATGACGCGTCACCATGGAAACATGGGGGGGGGGGGGATCGCGATGCTGGCTTAAAGCAAAGAGGCACAAGAGGCGAAACTCTGATATTTTTCTGGTAACAGCCACTAGGTGGCGCTTCGGGAGCGCGGCCGCCATTTTGGGATGAATATTCCAACGGGAGTTACTGGACAACAGCACATATAACAGTTTTTTGAGGTAGTTTTTTCTTGCATTATAGAATATTTCCATTTTATGCAACTTTACACATTTACTACTATTATTAGTTACCAACTCCACTTGGCCTGAAATATATTTTGTACGTTTTAATCCCCTGGATCATGCTACAAACATGATGATCTTATGGAACATTATGCATTGCTGTGTCCGTTATCCTATAATTGCCACAATTTTGTACAGTGGCTGTGTGTTTTTGTTTACATAGTCTTGCTTTAACGGTCATTAATATACGATATAAGAAGTTTACTGTAAAGCTGTTTCTATTGCTGTTGTATAGGCCTAATAGTTGTACAAATAGAGAGTTTGTAGGCCTAATACTGTATACGTGTTGTTGTAGCCATTAAATAAGCGCATTTAGTTTCATATTTGTTCAAATATTATAATGTTTTTTTCCCCATATTGATTATGAAAAGTGAACAGCATGAGTATGATATCGGGAGACATGAAGTGGCTCATACATGATTTTGACTCATTAGCCTACGCTGTGTTTTGTAGAAAGCCTTTCTTTAAAATTAATTTCGTTTTGTATAAATTCTATCTTATTTTTATTTTTTTTAAATTTAATCGGCTGGATTTAATAAATGGCAAATATAGCAGACATAATCATGACATCCGGCGCCGGCGCTCGTCTTGAGCGAATCTCATCATAAATTAACCGAAATATGCCTCAGACATGAGAAATATAGAAAGCTTGCAACTAAATATTTAAACGAAACTATTCCAAACGAAAAGAAATAGGCTACTCTCTGATTATGTTGCACACTCACATATGTTGAAATAACGAGATATTATGTTGAAATAACATTATAAATAATACATCTTTAAATATATTTGATTGAATGCTGAATGTTGTTCTTATTCAATTTAGTAAAATTAAAACTTTAGTTGTGATAATTAAAATGATTGAATATTAAATATCGAAGTTTTGCTCATTTAATAATAGTAGCACAATATAGGCTATAAGTGCGCAGCTCCCCCTGTCAATGATCTAGCACCCCCTCGGCACCTGCGTTAAAAAATCTGGCGCTGCCTCCTCTTTTTACATAATTATTTCAACCTAAAAATGACCTCTGCACTGGGCTAAATATATGGCTTTCACCCCAAAATGGCGGAAGCGTAGCGCTGCTGCTGGGCGCTGGTGTTGCAATGGAACGTTCTATTGGCTTTCACTTCTTGTAAATATACGTTCTTTGCTTAAAGTCCCCATGAACCGGAAGTTGCAAACGGCTTTTCTCCAGTGCTGTGACGTATTTCCGAGAGAAACGGAATACTTATGAGGCAAAATAGTGAGCGTGGCTTTTTTTTTCCAACTAGCACCTGATTGGATCTAGAAAAATGCACCTCCTCGCCATCTCTCCTTTCACACGCTGTGTGCCTGTCTACTGTCAGTTGGAGGGGCGTGATTACGGATGTTAAAGGGTTAGTTCACCCAAAAATGAAAATTCTATCATAGTTTACTCTCCCTCAAGTTGTTCCAAACCTCTATGTGTTTATTTGTTCTGCTGAACACAAAGGAAGATATTTGGAAGAAAACAGATCTCATTCCCCATTGACTACCATAGTATGTATTTTTTCCTACTATGGTAGTCAATGGGGAATGAGATCTGTTTTCTTCCAAATATCTTCCTTTGTGTTCAGCAGAACAAATAAACACATAGAGGTTTGGAACAACTTGAGGGTAAGTAAACTATGATAGAATTTTCATTTTTGGGTGAACTAACCCTTTAAGCAGACACCCAAACCATCAAGCCTACGTCATCGGGCAAGGTCCTCCAGTGCAGAGGGGAGGGGCATTTTCAGAATTTGATTAAAGATTACGAAGCCAAAAAATTTTTTTGTGTGGATTGACTTGCACGGATGAATTGTTCACCACAAAACGATCAATTTAGGCAAACAAAGTAAGTATGGTCAATTTTGATTTCATGGGGACTTTAACATCGTGATGTCTGTCAGCCATCACGATGGACGATGATATCGTCAATCTTTGAGTAAACCAATTTGTCCAAAATGCTGAATCATTCAGTAATGAGAAAACATGTTGCTGTGAGATGCGCAATGGTTCTGCTGTGATCTTTGTTTAACTATTTTCGCTGCTGAAACAGAAAAACCGTCAATATTGCATCTAAAATGTAAGTGACTTGACGTGTGTGTGTGTGTGTGTGTGTGTGTTACAGTGAAAAGAGTTTAACCCTTTAAGGCAGTGGATCTCAATCCTGGTCCTAGGGAGCCACTGCTCTGCATAGTTTGTATGTCTCCCTCATTTAACACACCTGATTCAGATCATCAGCTGGTTAGGAAAGAGCTTTATTAACTGAAGTGGGTGTGTCAGATAAAGGAGACATATAAAATGTGCAGAGCAGTGGCACCCTAGGACCAATATTGAGAACCACTGCTTTAAGGCCTTGTCTTTTTTGGATATATCTTCTTTTTTTTTTTAATGTGCATACAACCCATATATTTTAAATGTATTGTTTGCTTTAAATTAAATTAAGATTGTATGTTTGGTAATTGAACCTAAATAAATTTAAAATTAATGTGCTATATTTCAGATCAATATAATTGTTTTCTTTCATTTTAATCAACACTAACTTTATTCTCTATCTGTATTATAAATAACTTATTTCTGCATAAATTAAAAAATCCCCAATAATCCAGACCAACCAGAGCGCACTAATTCTACAACATCATCAGTGCTGAAGCGGAACTACCAGAGCCGTTCGGCAGATAGCGAGCAGATATTTTGTGTCACGTCGTGCACAATAACCCTAAAGGCACCAGGCTGGCGGTGCCACTGGCTTTATATATATATATATATATATATATATATATATATATATATATATATATATATATATATATATATATAATAAATATAGCTGCGAGCAGCGATGAAGGGCCAAAGCCGACGGTAGCGCCACCCTGGTGCACCAGGGTTGCGGTGCCACCGGCTTGGGCCCGTAATCGCTGCTCGCAGCTATATTTATTATTATTATTAGGGCCCAAGCCCTAAGGGCGAAGGCCCTATTGTTTTCCTAAGGATTATTAGGGCCCAAGCCCTAAGGGCGAAGGCCCTATTGTTTTCCTAAGGATTATTTATTATTCTTCTTCTTCTTCTTCTTCTTCTAATTATTTTTTTACTACCTTTTGGACACTTTTGGAGGCCTTAACATGCTCAAAAACTCCTGAAACTTTGCACACATGTCAGAACCCGCGGCCATCAGGGCCGGGCTGAAGATGGTACCCGGGCGTGGCAGGGGGGCTCGACAGCGCCCCCTGGAACGGGGTCCGAAAACATGGTCCATAAATCAAACACGCTTGCATGTAATAATATGAAACTCGGTACACATGTAGATCTCATCGTTTCATATATACTTCGCACTCTAACTTTTTACCCCAGCCCAACAGGAAGTCGGCTATTTAGGCTTGTTTGGAAAACGCATGCAATGGAATGTGAAGTACTCCTCCTAGAGAATTCAAACACACGGCACGAAACTCGGTCAGTGTGAAGTCAAGACATTGAGGATGAAAGTTTGCGAGGGGATTTTTGATATCTCGAACGGTTTGGCCGTGGCGAGGAAACGAAATTATGGCGAGAAACGTGAAACGGGAAGTGTGTCATAACTACTGCATACATTAACTAATCTTGATGAAACTTCAGCAGTGTGTTCGTTGTAAGAGCCCGATCACATGGATGTGACTATTGTGAGTCAAAGTTAAAGCGCCACCAACTGGCAGCAGGAAGTGTGTCACTTTCAAAATGCTTTGAAATCACCCTCTTATTTTTACCCGATTTGCTTCAAACTTCATCTGTATAATGTAAATACACGGCAGATGAAGACCTGTGAATGGATTCTTGATATCTTTGAAACTGTTGCTGTGGCAATCCATCAAACTTTAATATTCTTTTTGGATGCTTTTGAGACTCTTAGCATGCCTGAAATTGCTTAAAATTGCATGAAACTCGACAGACAGATCATATTTATTAGCCAGGTGACATGTGCATAGTTTCAGAAATGGGCGTGGTGCAGGGACTCAGTAGCGCCACCTTTTGACAAAAGTGGGCGGGTTAGTTTCATCTAGAGTTACAAAAATCTGTATTTATATAGTTCTCCTCCAGCCAGACAACTTTCTAATTTACAGTCATTAGCAATAACCAAGAGGAAGTCAGATATTTTGGTTTGAATATGGTCATTTCTCTCTGAGCCTACGTCTCTGTGACTGCTCTCTGTGTGTGTGTGTCTGTGAGTGTGGGAAGGGGGAGGGGGAGTGGGGCTATGCGCCTGCTCTCTGTGTGTGTGTCTGTGAGTGTGGGGAGGGGGAGGGGAGGGGGAGGGGGAGTGGGGCTAGATTAACCATTTCACTGCTGTGTGGTTTGGCCTTCATTAAAAAAGGAAATAAATGTCTTAAGCCTTGTATTTTTTAAATACGTTTTTTTTAATAAAGTAAAGGCATATAACAGACATGCTGCATTTAAATTTTTTTAATAAAACATTGTTTTTTATGTTTTTCAAGCCATTTGATTTATGAGGACTTTTGAAATGTCCTCATAAACCACCCATAAGTTGTAATACCAGTGTAATACACGTCATTATACAAATTTGTGTCCTCATAAATCACATAAACCAATCCACACAAACCAACCCACACACACACACACACACACACACACACACACACACACACACACACACACACACACACACACACACACACACACCAAATTGACGGTGGGTGGCAATGGTATATTTAAAAGTGCATAATTGTAATATCTGCAAGGCACCCCTAGTCCAGTCTTATTAAATGTATGCTTCATCTTTCATTTTAATTTGTAAATTTGATCAATAAATTCAATTATTTAGAATAATAAGATACTATATGGCTGTTACCCTAGGTAGGGCTGATCAAATTACATCATTTACATTGAAAAATAACAATGCATTAAAAGATGTTATGAGATTGTTTTAAATATGAGTCAATTAAAAATCGTTGGAAAGAATGATACTTTTAAACATAACACTGAACCGTCACTAGGTGTCGCCAGGCTACCGTCTTAATGAGCGAGTCATTGATTCATTCGTTCAAACGATTCGTTCGAACGACTGAGTCATTCATGAATGAGACAGGTATGGATTGGTCATTGAATCTAGGGTTTGCGATGTCTACCAATTTGGCATCAGACGATGTGTACAGTGAAACATCGCGATGGACGATGATATCGGGAGGAGGGGCGGGGCTAACGTTTTAATTTTTCACTTAAGCAATAAGCCCCGCAAAGCCTTGTTTTACAGTGGATTTAGAACAGCTAAGGGGCGTAGGCACAACGCGGAGATATTTTCCTCTACATCTCATCAGCCATTTTGATTTCGGCACGCTCTGAGTCTGCAGCAGCTGACCACTAGGAGCGAATGTACATGATGTACAATGTACACGTGACAGAGCAGCCAGATCCAGACTGTGCTTTCGCGCTGTGGCTGGCGCTGAGCCAGAGACAGACGCGTTCAGTGCTTGTCATATTATATCACAACTATTCAGTGTTTTTAACCACATAATGTTTATTTTAGGTTTCAGACATTTAAATGCATATAATTTATAGCAAAACAATACATTTATAGTTTGTAAAATACACAATGGTGTCTATGGAAGCAGCAATAACAACCCATTCAAATATATTTGCCGACGGATTTTATTCATATCAGACACACTGTGTAAGGAACTATAAAGTTAACTCTATTCTTCTCCCAGTTCACCGGCCATGTATTTCGGGAGGAACTGTTTTTTAAACGACAAAACAAACTCACTTACACACATTTGAGAATAAGAATAGAAGATAGTTGATGACATGGTAACCAGGTTTGTTAATATTTATAAATAAAAGCGCTAACGTTACATGTCATACAGCGCTATTTTGGCTGTGGTGAATCACGTGCCAAGCATGACGCGTCACCATGGAAACATGGGGGGGGGGGGGGTCGCGATGCTGGCTTAACTATGATATCGTCTATCGGCACAGATGCGCAATGGTTCTGCTGTGATCTTTGTTTAACTATTTTCGCTGCTGAAACAGAAAAACCGTCAATATTGCATCTAAAATGTAAGTGACTTGACGTGTGTGTGTGTGTGTGTGTGTGTGTGTGTGTGTGTGTGTGTGTGTGTGTGTGTGTGTGTGTGTGTGTGTGTGTGTGTGTGTGTGTGAGAGAGAGTGTGTCTGTTACAGTGAAAAGAGTTTAACCCTTTAAGGCAGTGGATCTCAATCCTGGTCCTAGGGAGCCACTGCTCTGCATGGTTTGTATGTCTACCTCATTTAACACACCTGATTCAGATCATCAGCTCGTTAGGAAAGAGCTTTATTAACTGAAGTGGGTGTGTCAGATAAAGGAGACATATAAAATGTGCAGAGCAGTGGCACCCATAGGACCAAGATTGAGAACCACTGCTTTAAGGCCTTGTCTTTTTTGGATATATCTTCTTTTTTTTTATGTGCATACAACCCATATATTTTAAATGTATTGTTTGCTTTAAATTAAATTAAGATTGTATGTTTGGTAATTGAACCTAAATAAATTTAAAATTAATGTGCTATATTTCAGATCAATATAATTGTTTTCTTTCATTTTAATCAACACTAACTTTATTCTCTATCTGTATTATAAATAACTTATTTCTGCATAAATTAAAAAATCCCCAATAATCCAGACCAACCAGAGCGCACTAATTCTACAACATCATCAGTGCTGAAGCGGAACTACCAGAGCGGTTCGGCAGATAGCGAGCAGATATTTTGTGTCACGTCGTGCACAATAACGCTAAAGGCACCAGGGTGGCGGTGCCACTGGCTTTTATATATATATATATATATATATATATATATATATATATATATATATATATATATATATATATATATATATATAATTATAAGCTGCGAGCAGCGATGAAGGGCCAAAGCCGACGGTACCGCCACCCTGGTGCACCAGGGTTGCGGTGCCACCGGCTTGGGCCCGTAATCGCTGCTCGCAGCTATATTTTATTATTGCTTCTCTTCATTGTAAATCTCCCACTCATCATGTACCAGGGTCCTTTGGTCATTTAATTCCCCTTTTCTCTGTAACTTCATCTGATTTAACTGTTTCCTCTAGAGATACAATTGCTTTTACAGTCACACAATGCTTAGGTTTGCCTCGATTTCACATTCAGACTGCAATATCATTATTTGTCCACAAAGTTCTGAATATATTTTACAATGTCCATAATCCCATTCCTTTATTTTACTTTCCCAAGTGTACCAAACGGCCAGTTTTCACAGCCATTAGCCGGGCTTTTATTCTTTTCCTTTTATTTTCCTCAGGAGATGTTCAGCTAAATCCAGGCCCTTTAACCCTTGCTGACAACCTAATGTCTCATACATTTTCATTTAATGACTTTTGTAATCGTAAGAGTCTTGGTTTTATGCATATTAACATTAGAAGTCTCCTCCCTAAAATCGATTTAGTCACTGCTCTGACACACTCAGCTAAACCAGACATTTTAGCTGCGTCTGAATCCTGGCTTAAGAAATCTATTCAAAACTCAGAAATATCTATTCCAAATTACAACGTTTTTCGCCAAGATAGACATGCAAAAGGGGGCGGAGTTGGAATTTACTGCAGAGAACACCTACAATGTTCCGTTCTTCTATCCAGGTCTGAACCCAAAATGTTTGAGCTCTTACTTTTGAAAATTAATTTCTCCAAAGATAAATCACTTACAGTAGCTGCTTGTTATAGACCGCCTGCAGCCCCTAGTTGTGCTCTTGATACACTATGTGAACTGATTGCTCCACACTTATCCTCCGAGTTCTTATTGATGGGAGACTTAAATCTAGACATGCTAAATGCCTCAACAAACCTACTGTCTAAGCTGGACGCTCTCAATCTCACACAAATGATTAACGAACCAACTAGATATAATTTAAAATTTGTAAACAAAGGCACTTTAATTGACATAGCTCTGACCAACATGCCCTCAAAATATACTCCAGCGGTCTTCAGCCAAGACCTCAGTGATCACTGCCTCATTGCTTGTGTCCGTAACGGAGCTGCAGTCAAAAGGCCCCCCCTCATCTCTGTTAAACGCTTTTTAAAACATTTCAGTGAACAGGCCTTTTTAACAGATCTCGCTCAGGTATCCTGGAAGGACATTGACCTGATACCACACGTGGAGGACGCTTGGTCTTTTTTTAAGGATGCCTTCATCACCATCCTGAACAAGCATGCACCATTTAAAAAGCACAGAATAAAAATAGATACAGTCCTTGGTTCACGCCGGAACTGACCGCCCTCAGCAAGAGTAAAAATATTCTGTGGCGGACTGCACTGGCCTCAAATAATCCTCATGATCTGCAGCTTTTTAGGGAAACCAGAAACCGGTACACACAGGCAGTTAGGGAAGCTAAGACTTGTTTTTATAAACACAAATTCACGTCTTGCAGCTCCAGTTCTAAAAAGTTCTGGGACACAGTTAAATCAATGGAGAATAAGAACATCTCCGCCCAACTGCCCGCCACATTAAAGCTGGGAGACACTGTCATTACCAACAAGTCCGTTATAATAGAGGGCTTAAACAAGCACTTCGCTATGGGTGACCATGTGATCCATCTGGCTACCTCCACCCAACGCAACAACACAGTATCTTCTGTAGCATCTGGCCCTAGCCCTCCACAACTCTCATTCACCAAAATCCAAACTGAAGATGTCCTGAGAGAACTACAGCATCTCGATCCATACAAATCAGCTGGACTAGACAAACTGGACCCTCTCTTCCTGAAAATGTCTGCTAACATTATTGCCTCTCCCATTACTAGCCTTTTTAACCTCTCTCTTGTCTCATCAGAGATACCCAAAGACTGGAAAGCTGCTGCAGTTATCCCTATATTCAAAGGAGGGGACACTTCAGACCCAAATTGTTACAGACCCATTTCCATCCTGCCCTGCCTATCAAAAATCTTTGAAATTCAAATTAATAAACAGCTACTAGGTCATCTTGAGTCCCACCATAGCCTGTCTGACATGCAATCTGGCTTTCGTGCTGGACATGGTTGTACCTCAGCATCACTCAAGGTTTTAAATGATGTCATAACAGCTATCGATCAAAGAAAACACTGTGCTGCTGTCTTTATTGACCTGGCTAAGGCTTTTGACTCTGTTAATCACAGCATCCTCATTGGCAGACTCAGAGGGCTGGGCCTCTCAAACGAGTGCCTTGCCTGGTTCTCGAATTATTTTTCTGATAGATTTCAGTGTGTTAAGTCTGAGGGCTTGTTGTCCGGGCCTCTGGCTGTCTCTACAGGGGTGCCCCAGGGTTCGATCCTCGGTCCGACACTATTTTCCATCTATATTAATGACGTCGCTCTTGCTGCGGGCAACTCTCTCATCCATCTCTATGCAGACGACACTGTTCTATACACATCAGGCCCTACACTGGAAAACGTGTTGGAAACCCTCCAAAAGAGCTTTGAAGATCTGCAATTTGCTCTCCGTGACCTCCAACTGTCTTTAAACTCTGGTAAGACAAAATGCATGATTTTCAATCGGTCACAGACTGCACCTTTTTGTCCAACACACATCACCACCCTGGACGGGTCAAAGCTGGAATATGTGGAGAAATATAAATACCTAGGGGTCTGGCTAGACCCCTCGCTCTCCTTCCAAACACATATAAACCATCTCCCGTCAAAGATTAAATCTAGGATTGGGTTTCTATTTCGAAACAAGGCTTCTTTTACTTTTTCTGCAAAACATGCCCTTGTGAAAATGACCATCGTCCCAATGCTTGACTTTAGTGATGTAGTCTACAGAACTGCTTCAAGCTCTCTCCTCAAGAAACTGGATGTGGTTTACCACAGTGCTATTCGTTTTGTAATCAACGCCCCATATAACACCCATCATTGTACCCTTTATTCACTAGTTGGATGGCCTTCGTTACACACACCCGGCGCCTAACTCACTGGTATCATCTAATCTACAAGTCCTTATTGGGCAAAACACCATCTTACCTAAGATCTTTATTACCTGTAGCAGTACCCACACACAACCTGCGCTCGAGTAGATACATCTTTCTAGTTGCTAAAAAAGCCCGTACCTCATTCGGCCGCCTCTCTTTCCAATTCTCTGCTGCAAATGATTGGAACAATTTACAAAAAACTCTTAAACTAGAATCCTTCATTACTATCACTACTTTTAAAGCAACACTTTCTAAACTACTAACGGACCACTGTACATGTTAATATTACATCTTGTGCATATTCAACTGAATAGCTATGTTTGAAATAACTTACATCTCATCATGTTAGTCATGCTATCTCAGGATATCTATCCTCCAGATATACTGCTTATGTTCTCATTTATTACTTTATTACTTAAATTTACTTTTAATTTTTGTACTCTGTTCAGCATCTTAATTGAACCTGAACATTTTTATGTGTGATTATATACGTGAATGTAGTACACAACGTGTAATTTTATGTTGCCTTGCACTTTTAGCCTTGTCTTGGCCAGGTCGCGGTTGCAAATGAGAACTTGTTCTCAACCGATTAACCTGGTAAAATAAAGGTGAAATAAAAAAATAAAAATAAAAAAAAATATTGTTTGGTGCTTTTGTTCTAGCACAAATAATTTTGTTCTTTCATATAATATAAATAAATACATGTGTATATATAAATAAATTCATGCTTGAATCAGTCTCGAGTTTTGCCTTCTGATATCTGGCCATATCATTTAGTGACTGCTGATTTGATCGTTATTTTACCTTATAATGAGCAAATGAGTTAAACTTAAGGAGGTTAATCAATATACAGTATAATTCAAGAAACTAAGACTCACTCCTTTTCAGTTGTTTAAAGATTTATATACATTTTTAATTTGTTTTGTGTAAATTTAACATTTTCAAAATGCCTCTGATGCATTTTGAATAAAAAAAAAAACACATTTTATAAAAAAAAAAAATACTCCTGAGATTAAATGTCTTTCGAACTATGTATGTACAAACTAAAAAACGAGGGTCCTGTAACCGGGGTCCTAAAGCTGCAGCCTCCGATTGCGCAGGATATTGATTTTAAGTAGTATAGTGCAAAAAAAAACTATTTGATTTCACATTTTTATTATAAAATATTACTGTATTGCAATGTAAATGTTCATGACTTTGGCAGGGAATTATTAAATAATAAAAAAGTACATCAACATGAAAATAACCACAGTGGTAGTCAGTGAGATAAAAAACATTAATTTGTTGGAGTTTGCAGAAAACAATTTGATTTCACATTTTTATGAATTTATAAAATATTACTGTATAGCAATGTAAATATTCCATACTTTGGCAGGGAATTATTAAATAATAAAACAGTAAATTAACATGAAAATCACCACAGTTGTAGTCAGTGAGATAAAGAACATTAATATGTTGGAGTTTTCAGAAAACAATTTGATTTCACATTTTTATGAATTTATAAAATATTACTGTATAGCAATGCAAATAGTCCATACTTTGGCAGGGAATAATTAAATAATAAAACAGTAAATCATAATGAAAATCATCACATTGATAGTCAGTGAGATAAAGAACAAGAATCGGGTGAAGTTTGCAGAAAACAGTATGATTTTATTTATTTTTTAATATATTTTTTAAAGGTCTGCCGACACCAAGCGGATAAACCTTTAAGGTGATGATACACAGGGCAACTTTTTGAGCAATGTTGCTGGGCAATGTTGTCGTCTAAGGGCAACCAGATGAGACACAGGGCCCACGACCAATTTGAATTATCCAGATAGAAATGTATTGCCCATTTTCAGTGAGAAAGTGCCCAAGCAACAATCGCTCAGCAAGATTGCCCAGCAACATTGCTCAAAAAGTTGCCCCGTGTATCATCACCTTTAGTCTACCACGCAACCTCGTGTAGACGCGCAATATATTTTTAAGCGTAGTTGGCGCGACCGCATGTTTTATGACCGTAGCCTATTCAAATCCTGGTCACAGACCAATAGTGTGTGTGTGTGTGTGTGTGTGTGTGTGTGTGTGTGTGTGTGTGTGTGTGTGTGTGTGTGTGTGTGTGTGTGTGTGTGTGTGTGCAGGGGCGTAGCACCAAATTTTGGGCCCTGGGTACAAACCATCTTGCTGGGCCCCCGTACCAAATACCATAGTGATACCAATGGGTGGGGTATTGCACTTTTATCATAAAAACATTAAATTACATTAAAATGTAAACAAAATAAGCCACACTAATATATTTTTGTTTTATTGTCAAAAGTACTTGTTACTAAGATGACAAAATGTCTAGCAGGTCTGAAACTGAAATATATGGCTTCAAATGGTTGCTAAAATATCCTTTATTGTCACAATACCTTTTTAAAGTGTAGGCTAAGTAGGCTCCAAGTTAATTGACGATTATTTGTCCGTTTAAAATAAATGCAGACTATAGAATCACAAGGTAGGCTACACTAACCGCCAAACATTCAGTCTTTGAATTACGTTTTAAAATAAGTCATTTTCAATCATTAAGATGTACATTAAACTGAGAACAATCATACTTATAATGTAAGAGCGTGCGCGAGCTAATTTGCATAACAATGCGGTAAAATACGCGCTAACGATCTGTGTTTTCGCGGGTGTTAGATTTTGAAAATAAAGGGAAATATAGCTACATGTAAACTTCTGACTCTGGGGAGAACTGCAGCAGAAGAGGAGACAAGCTGGAGACAATGTCAATGCTCGATGATGCATTTGGAGCTCACCTTTCTTTTAAAAAAACGGAGTGAGCAACTGCTTGCCCTCATTTGCCTTTCTCTCTTTAATCTTCTTTTCTTTTCGTTTTTGAGCCCCTGATTTTCCTTTCTTAAGGAAAGACATGAATCTTCCCGTGTCTTCCTAGTATCACACGGCTCACTCCAGCTGCTGTCTCATCAACTGATTCACCGCAGGTCCCCAGGAGAAGCACCTAACCTGCGGGTCGTACCATTTACATTGATTCGAGAGGGGTGGTGGGGCCCTGCACAGCATGAAAATAACTTTTTTTATACCAAACCAGTGCCTAACTACAAGTTTAGATTTGCACAGGATCTTTTTTATTTGTACATTAATGCTATACAAATGTTAGTGCATGTATATGTCTGTATAGAAAACTGACTTCTAAGGGCCCCCTCCCCCGCCTCGGGCCCTGGCTACTCGGTACCCTTTTCCCCCCCAGTCCGACGCCCCTGTGTGTGTGTGTGTGTGCGCGCGTTTGCGAAATTTTGAAGGAGTGACTGACTCGCTGCTTTGTGTCCCGCACAAAACACTTGTTTGTTGTATAGCCTAAGTCATAAGATATATGTCCATTAATTTGATTATTAGATTTTATTGTGCATTAGCCTCACATATGATTGACTTTCACCGCACGTTACTGGTTTACTTACAGTTACTACAGTAAAACTTGATATTAACGTCACCACGTGATAAGAAAAAAATTAACAAATTAATATAATATTTTAAAGCTTCTGATAGAGTTTGATCAGATAACATTAGAGAGTAACTTTGTGGTATTTGAGGAAATTCATTTATTATAAGAAATTGAACCTTTATCCATCCGCGTCCTCAGATAGACCTCTGCCGTCTCTCTCTCTCTCTCTCTCTCTCTCTCTCTCTCTCTCTCTCTCTCTCTCTGTTTGTATCCTCTGGATAACGGGATAAGTCGCCTCAGCTCTTCTACATCAGGTAAGACGCTGAAAACTTCTGCCTGTATTCCTGTAATCTCTGAGTTTTGTCTTTATTACAGCTCTTTTCTCAAACTGTTATTATATTCTCTCTCTCCGACGGATCCAGAGGATTTTCGGCTGTTCAAACACACTCTGTCGAGCATCTCGGACGCATTCCTGTCAGTTTAACCGATTCCGCGAAATGCCGTTAACTCGGAACGCGCCAAAATACGCTTTAAAATAAAGCGCGAAAAGTGTTTATTCAGTTCTGCTCTGATTCCATAGTCTTTGTTCGTGAAGTGTCCAGACTGACTGGAGATAATTAATCAATCAATCAATCACACAGTTGCATGTGTAAACGACATCGTCGGGTTTTGGTTATAGGAATGTTAACGAATTCTCAAAGAAATATTGTTTATTAAAATATAATGTTTATAGTGTTATATAGTCTATACAGTAGTGAAATCAGTTATATCACATTTACTTTTATGTTGTTTAGTGAGGCAACGCCCTCAGTAAGTCTTGGAAATAACGTTTCTGATTGATGTTTGGGTTATGTTGCATTGCGTGTCATTAATAAGCTGTTTGTAGTCTGAAAAAAAACAACATTAATATGTGAAAGTGTGAATACATGTACAGCCAGTCAGATCCTTTTTTCCATCATTCAGGAAAGAATCTTTATGTAATATCATTCACATCAGTAGCATCTCCAACTATAGGCCTACTAGATTCTGATTAAACAAACAAATCTGATTTCATCACTTGAAAACTATGTTTTTTTAGTGTGAACAGTGGATTTATTATTTCAAGTGTGAATAAACCCACTGTTAGGTAGGTCGTTTCAGATTGGATTTATTAACATGACAACAAAAACAGCAGAATAAGGGCTCGTTCACGCCAAGAACAATGACTTTAGGGTTCAACACCAAATTATTATCATTATAGTTGGTGTGGACTTCACTATTGAGTCAGAGTTTAAGGCCCGTTCACATCAAGAATGATAACTATAAAGATAACTACATTAGTCTCCGCGATATCATTCTGTTTATTATAAGCGTGCTGCAGTTTTGTCATCTGTTTCTTTAAATGCTTGAGTTCTTTTAAAAAGGATAGATTCTGATTGGCTGTCAATGTTTTTATGGTTCATCAGTGGGAAAAAATCGTTCTGAAAGTGATTTGTTTATCTGTCGTATATAGTTGTAGTGTGTACTTCTTTTAAATGTTGAACGGTTTTTAAAGCTACATCTTTATTGTTATAGGTGTGAACAACACTACAAATATAAAAAGCTTGTCAATAATTATTAAAAAAAAATATCATTTCGATTCATTGTCTCCAAGGGCTGCCAAAACTTTAGAAGTGGGAGAAGCCACTTTTGCTAAAATGTCTGTAACTTGTGAATGGAAAGAGATATTTTCACCAAACTCTACGCACCCTTGTAAAAGTTCATTCTGTGGTCGTATGAAAAAGCACGCTGCCTCGCCATTTGGTGGTGCTATAACATGGGGGGAAAAAAACAACAAAATGGCTATAACTACACAAACCTGAGTTTGATTGGCTTCGAAAATTGTCATGCGGTGTCTTCGTCCAACGTGCCAAGACAGTCTTTGAGGACATTGACATCTGTTAAATAAAATATCTCCCTTTGCTTTGAACTTTGAGTGTCGTAACTTTGCAGATATGCAAACAGCAACATTACACACTAACTAAAGTTAGAAAAGTGAAATCATAATCAACCACCCCTTTCAAACGCTTGAACCCCAATGATTGCTGCTCGCGGCTATATTTGTTATAGTTATTGCCCTTGGTGTGAACCATAGATGTATAGAAATATGTTAGTAGTGTGTGTGACGTCACCCGTAGTGTTTCTGAAGAGCGTTTTTGAAGCCAAAAGTGGGCGGAGCCGGCCATCGCCATCTTGGCCGCGCGTCACTTGCGGATAAACGAAAATGTGCAGCGAGGCAGATTAGCTGAGGTGACGTGACGCTAACGCTAGCAGACAAACGGCTAGTAGTGACATCAGCGGCAATCCACCTGTCACTCAAGTGGCCACGCCCTTAATTATGCAGAACTTTAATGCTTAATATAATTTAAACGGATGAGAAAATATTCACCCCCTCACAGTCGTCATGAAGAGCAACATTAGCAATATAGACCAAAACCGCTTTTAGCACCAGACTGTAAACATGTTTTATTCTGCTGTAAAGTTGGGCATTTTAACATGGGGGTTTATGGGATTGAGTCTCTTATGCAGCCGCTCTCTAGTGGCCAGTGGAGGAACTGCAGTTTAAGCTCTTCAGTGTTGGGTTAAAGAGAGAGACTGGAGGCTGCCGCTTGTTGTGAACAAAACTACAGATAAAAAAAATAAGCATTAAAGGGTACCTATTATGGCATTTAAAATTTTCCTAATATTGTTTTGGGAGTCCCCAACAACATTTTTACAAGCATGAAATGACAAAAAACACTTTTGTTGTCTTATAATATGCATTTATTTTTACCTGATTTGCTCACAGACTCCCATATGAATCGTTTAGCGAGTCATTTTTCCAACCCCGCCTTTGCGTGACGCTAATCTGCGGTGATATGTTAGCTACCATAGCCCAAAGGAGTGACACCGAGCCGACGGGGTGTCACTGGTTGTTGCATTAAATCTTACCCAGATACAATAGTGCTATTTTCTGATTGGCTAACAACACCAGACGAACAACACCAGAGGAGACGCGCTTGATTCCTGCCGGTTCCACAGTGAGAGCGGCGCGGCCAGAGTTTTGGGCGCTGCGGCATATTAAATATATTACAAATAGTTTTTCAGCGTGAGAAATACAATGTGTGGCGGGAGAGCGTGACAAAAGACTGAAATGAGTGACTGTCACGCTCAATGCGTCACACTTGAGAGCCCTGCACTTCACATACTTCAATACAATTGACATTGAAGACCTAGAAGCTGCGCTGTGCGTACACAACACACAAAATAATTATTAAGCATGATACATAAAACATAAAAGCAACAATTAATATTAATAATACTTACAGGTTGTGATTCGGAAAAGGAAGCTGATCCAAATAAACTCGGTACTGAACCTTCCTTCAGTATCAGCCGGCTCGCAAATCCATACTTTATAGCATTTAGGTTTGTGAAGCAATCATCTTCAAAATGACGCGAACACAGAACAAGGCTATACTTCTGTGGTATAGTTGTATATATGAACACAGAACAAGGCTATACTTCTGTGGTATAGTTGTATATATGAACACAGCTCAAGGTTCGGGCTACACTTCTGTGGTATAGTTGTATATATGAACACAGAACAAGGTTTGACTATACTTCTGTGGTATAGTTGTATATATGAACACAGAACAAGGTTCGGCTATACTTCTGTGGTATAGTTGTAATATATGAACACAGAACAAGGTTCGGCTACACTTCTGTGGTATAGTTGTATATATGAACACAGAACAAGGTTCGGCTATACTTCTGTGGTATAGTTGTATATATGAACACAGAACAAGGTTCGGCTATACTTCTGTGGTATAGTTGTGTATATGAACACAGAACAAGGTTCGCCTATACTTCTGTGGTATAGTTGTGTATATGAACACAGAACAAGGTTCAGGCTATACTTCTGTGGTATAGTTGTATATATGAACACAGAACAAGGTTCGGGCTATACTTCTGTGGTATAGTTGTATATATGAACACAGAACAAGGTTCGGCTATACTTCTGTGGTATAGTTGTATATATGAACACAGAACAAGGTTCGGCTATACTTCTGTGGTATAGTTGTATATATGAACACAGAACAAGGTTGGGCTATACTTCTGTGGTATAGTTGTATGAACACAGAACAAGGTTCGACTATACTTCTGTGGTATAGTTGTATATATGAACACAGAACAAGGTTCGGCTATACTTCTGTGGTATAGTTGTATATATGAACACAGAACAAGGTTCTGCTATACTTCAGTGGTATAGTTGTATATATGAACACAGAACAAGGTTCGGGCTATACTTCTGTGGTATAGTTGTATATATGAACACAGAACAAGGTTCTGCTATACTTCTGTGGTATAGTTGTATATATGAACACAGAACAAGGTTCGGCTATACTTCTGTGGTATAGTTGTATATATGAACACAGAACAAGGTTCGGGCTATACTTCTGTGGTATAGTTGAATATATGAACACAGAACAAGGTTCGGGCTATACTTCTGTGGTATAGTTGTATATATGAACACAGAACAAGGTTCGGGCTATACTTCTGTGGTATAGTTGTATATATGAACACAGAACAAGGTTCGACTATACTTCTGTGGTATAGTTGTATATATGAACACAGAACAAGGTTCGGGCTATACTTCTGTGGTATAGTTGTATATATGAACACAGAACAAGGTTCGGCTATACTTCTGTGGTATAGTTGTATATATGAACACAGAATAAGGTTCGGGCTATACTTCTGTGGTATAGTTGTATATATGAACACAGAACAAGGTTCGGGCTATACTTCTGTGGTATAGTTGTATATATGAACACAGAACAAGGTTCGGGCTATACTTCTGTGGTATAGTTGTATATATGAACACAGAACAAGGTTCGGCTATACTTCTGTGGTATAGTTGTATATATGAACACAGAACAAGGTTCGGCTATACTTCTGTGGTATAGTTGTATATATGAACACAGAACAAGGCTATACTTCTGTGGTATAGTTGTATATATGAACACAGAACAAGGTTCGGGCTATACTTCTGTGGTATAGTTGTATATATGAACACAGAACAAGGTTCGGCTATACTTCTGTGGTATAGTTGTATATATGAACACAGAACAAGGTTTGACTATACTTCTGTGGTATAGTTGTATATATGAACACAGAACAAGGTCCGGGCTATACTTCTGTGGTATAGTTGTATATATGAACACAGAACAAGGTTCGGGCTATACTTCTGTGGTATAGTTGTATATATGAACACAGAACAAGGTTCGGCTATACTTCTGTGGTATAGTTGTATATATGAACACAGAACAAGGTTCAGCTATACTTCTGTGGTATAGTTGTATATATGAACACAGAACAAGGTTCGGCTATACTTCTGTGGTATAGTTGTATATATGAACACAGAACAAGGTTCGACTATACTTCTGTGGTATAGTTGTATATATGAACACAGAACAAGGTTCGGCTATACTTCTGTGGTATAGTTGTATATATGAACACAGAACAAGGTTCGGGCTATACTTCTGTGGTATAGTTGTATATATGAACACAGAACAAGGTTCGGCTATACTTCTGTGGTATAGTTGTATATATGAACACAGAACAAGGTTCGACTATACTTCTGTGGTATAGTTGTTATATATGAACACAGAACAAGGTTCGACTATACTTCTGTGGTATAGTTGTATATATGAACACAGAACAAGGTTCGGGCTATACTTCTGTGGTACAGTTGTATATATGAACACAGAACAAGGTTCGACTATACTTCTGTGGTATAGTTGTATATATGAACACAGAACAAGGTTCGGCTATACTTCTGTGGTATAGTTGTATATATGAACACAGAACAAGGCTAACTTGTGTGGTATAGTTGTATATATGAACACAGAACAAGGTTCGGGCTATACTTCTGTGGTATAGTTGTATATATGAACACAGAACAAGGTTCGACTATACTTCTGTGGTATAGTTTGTATATATGAACACAGAACAAGGTTCGGGCTATACTTCTGTGGTATAGTTGTATATATGAACACAGAACAAGGTTCGGGCTGTACTTCTGTGGTATAGTTGTATATATGAACACAGAACAAGGTTCGACTATACTTCTGTGGTATAGTTGTATATATGAACACAGAACAAGGTTTGGCTATACTTCTGTGGTATAGTTGTATATATGAACACAGAACAAGGCTATACTTCTGTGGTATAGTTGTATATATGAACACAGAACAAGGTTCGACTATACTTCTGTGGTATAGTTGTATATATGAACACAGCACAAGGTTGGGCTATACTTCTGTGGTATAGTTGTATATATGAACACAGAACAAGGTTCGACTATACTTCTGTGGTATAGTTGTATATATGAACACAGCACAAGGTTGGGCTATACTTCTGTGGTATAGTTGTATATATGAACACAGCACAAGGTTGGGCTATACTTCTGTGGTATAGCTGTATATATGAACACAGAACAAGGTTCGACTATACTTCTGTGGTATAGTTGTATATATGAACACAGCACAAGGTTGGGCTATACTTCTGTGGTATAGTTGTATATATGAACACAGAACAAGGTTCGGCTATACTTCTGTGGTATAGTTGTATATATGAACTGTAGCCACTTAGTCTTCAAATGCTCCTCACTGGGCAGATGAAAAAAGTTTGCTTTTGCGTCGCACTTCAAAACACAGCTTCTCGTCGACATGATGTTAGTTTTCCCTGGCGTCTCTGAACGCAATAAGTGGGCGTATCTTATTCAAATAAATTGTACGAGTTATGGTGATGCCATAAAGTTAGAGAAAAAGCATCGTTCGTCTATCGATTCATATCAGCGACTCAGAGTCGACTCTTACTTTTGAGAGACAATAACTTTGTATACGGTGAACTTTCAAGTTTAAAACTTTGCAGGATGTTTTCGTTCACTTAGATCTATGTTAGACAATACATGAAGGGCAATTTTCAAAAATCCATAATAGGTACCCTTTAACATGTGTGTGTGTGTGTGTGTGTTGAGGATGTGTGGTATGGCGGTGCTGTTAGATGACGGTGGCGGTGATGAAGACTTTGACGTGTGTGACGGGGTCCGGATGCTCGCTCCTCCTCCTGTGGCTCAGTGTGACGGCGGGGTCTGGGGGCCTCGACGGGGCCGATGCGAGTGTGTGTTGTGGACGCTGGTCCTGCTGCTGTGGGACGTTCTGCTGCTGCTGGTGTGTGTGGGGCTGATGGTCCTGGTGTTCAGTCTGATTCTGCTGCCCGCCGGTCTGCTGCTGTACGCCGGCTTTCTGTGCCACTCGCGGGTACGTATACACACACACACACACACACACACACACACACACACACACACACACACACACACACACACACACACACACACATGTGTGCCCACACACACGCATAATATCCTGTAGCGCTGCACAATAATTGTCGTAATTGTCGATAATTCCCTTGAAATTGTAATTAACCCTTCGCAGAGAGTTTGATTGACAGGCGATCTGACCAATCATAATCACAATCAGAATCCGCCATATTTTTCCGACAAGGCAGTGAGGAGAGTTAGTAGATTAACGTTGGAGGATTTGAACTTGAAAAACAGAGTGTACTGACATCTTTCCATGGTTGAAACAACATACCTTCTGATGTTTATTTGATGCTATAAAATAACTAGAAGGACAAGATGATCGGTTTACCAGCGGCTTTAACTGAAGCTCTACATCTGTCAGACACAGTAAACAGCCACAAACAGTATTTTTTGTTTCAATTTCTTTAAACATGACCTAATTTGAAAGTTGAGACTTTGTTTCATATGAAAAGTAACCGGCTCTGTCTTGTCTGTCAGTCAGTGTCCTCTCTGCTCCGCAAACCTGAAAAAGTGTCATCTATTTTTCAAACCTTTATACTATTATCACTATTATAGTGAAGCGATATACAGCGCACACGCAATTAAAGAGTGTGTGGTTCTAGCGCAGTATAACGACTTACAGGAGAGGAAAGTCTGTTTTTCTGATATGAGAGACTTTATTTCAGCGAACACTTACGTCACAGGCAGTTCTCTGAAGTAGTCGTGATTCACCTCTCACAACGTAGTGCATCTGTCCATCATAAAAGTTGTCCACGCGGCTCCAGCAGGATGACTTGAGGGAAAGTAAATTATGGGCTAATTTTCATTTTTGGGTGAACTATCCCTTTAAACACGCAGAATAATGCAAGTTAACTTTTTTTTGTAATCGCGAGGTTTTTGAACTATCACGTTATCTGTAATGGCGATTATAAATTCTGATCTTCTACAGGTGGTGGCGTCTTCGGCTCCTCTCTGCCAATACCTGGACGACAACAGTTGCTCCGCCCTCATCATCCTGGGCTTCGTCATGATGTCACCGCTTGTCGTGGTTGCCGCGGCGACGTTCTGCGCTCTTCTCCGGAGGCTCCACCTACTTTTATATTTTCAGCCAATCACAGGAGCCCAGTACCAAGGGCGGGGCTTGGGCTGGAGGCGGGACTTCCACGCCTGGGTTTGACGGACAGGCACACACACCAATCTCAGGAGTGAGTGACGTCATGGGAAAGCGAGGGCGTATCTGTAAATACACACAATAATGTAACACTCGTAACACAATATATGGAACCACCAAAACAAGGATTATGTGGAGGCTTGTTTCAGCCAAATTAATCTTTTCACATGACTGAGAAATGAATAAGAAATTCAAGAAATAGTGTTAAGGCCATTGCACACTGAGTCCGAAATTCGCATCCGAAATTTTTGCACGTAAATAAAAAAATTCGGCCTAACGTTATGTCAATCACGCTTGCACGCCGCCTCCGAAACTTTCGTCCGTCATAAAAAAAAATTCTGCGTTTTTCGCATACGTAGCAAGCGGTTTGAATGGTGTTGTGACAATTCAGAGCCACCGAATCACGAATACGAAAAAATGCATACGAAAATTCTGGAATCAATGTGCAATGGCCTTAACTGTGACCTAGTCAAATAGGGTAACACTTTATTTGACAGTGTCCTTGTTACACATGTACTTACCATAGTAATAAGTGTAAATTATGCATAATTACATGCAATTAACTCTAAACCTAATCCTACTCTAACCCTATAGTAAATACATGTAGTTAATTATTATTACTCACTACCTAAATATATAATTACACTGTAACTATGACACCTTAAAATAAAGTGTAACCTAAAATTGTAACCCTGTTACATTGATTTAATATTTTAAAACTACTTCCGCACATGTGGAAAAGTCTGTTTGCGTGTAATATATAGCAGTGTTAAAGAAATGTGTGCATCATTAATACAGTATCGCTATGAAAAATATAATTTTTTTCAGAAGATAACGAGGCGTTACAGACTTCAGTGTTACAGTGATGTACTAGTGTTAACCTGTGGATGCTGATGTGCTTATTAATTTGTGCAGTAATGTGAATAAACACCTGAAATCAAACCTGTGCTGGGCTTCATTTCCACATCAGTGTCCCAAAAGATAAAAATATCTCGCTGTTATAAATGCATGAGGCTCGGAATGAGTCCTGCTATCTAGGGCACGTTAACTCATCAAGAAGCTCCCGAAGAACCTTAACTTCATAAGTTGGTCAGATTTACACCGGCTCAGTTTGACCTGAACACACTCAGCCTGCGATTAGCATATGCAAAACTCTCATCGACCCAGTGTACACTGTGATTTATTGCCATAGCAACAGGCAGCGCTGGACCTTTGCCATGGCAACATAATGGGACGAGAGAGGGTCGAGGTAATGACAAATAATGACAGTCAGCGAAGGGAAAGATGGAAAGAACGTATGGAGAGATGAGAACTTCTACAGCTGAAAGAGTTTCTGCTGAAAGCAACAGTTCAACACGCCATTATTTAATCACCTCATGATGTTCCAGACACACACAAAAAGTGCTTTTAAAGATCTTCTCGTTCGTAGCGACCAAGAGTATCTAACTCCAAAAACAGGACTAAAGGCTTCATGATATTAGTCCATGTGACTTGAGTAATTTTTGCTCTTTTTATTCTTGTTTGGTTTTTATAGTGGCAAATTTAGCACTGTTAAAAGACAGCAAAAAAAATATTTTCTTCCTCCCTCACCAAGTCTCAAAGTCTCCCAGTGGTGTAAATCCAGCTTTTAATGTTGCTTATGTGTCTATGTGGTGTTTTTCATATGCTTTAAGACAAACCATGTGTAAATTCATAAGTCGACAGCATTGCTGAGTATTTTCTGCTTAAAACTGCAGTGAACCAAAGACAGTCTCAAAAACACTGAAATCGCTGGTGTTTCTGACGTCACAAACTACCTTGACCAATCAGATCAACGTGTGATCGTCAACCAGTGGATCTCTGAGTGAGTGAGTGAGTGAGTGGAGGCGGGGCTCATTTGCATATTCATAGAACCGTGTATATTACGTAAATGAGGCAAGGGTGTCGAGTTACATTCAAGATATTTTAAGGCATGAATATTTATTTTCAAGGAAAAAATATGTAATTCTGGTGATCAAAGATGAGTTTTAAGGGATAAAACTATTGACTACAGGGGGACTTTAACACTGGTGATCAGTATGTGCAGAGGAGAGAGATTTGTACATGAATGAAAAAAAGAGTTGTGCCTGAACAATGTTGTGAGTGGTTGCTAGGGTGTTGCTATGTGTTTGAAGTGGCATTCCAGGTAGTTTCAAGGATGTTGCTGTGCAGTTGCTTTGATGTTCTGAATCATTATTAGTGTTGCTATGCAGCTGTTATGGTGTTTTGGCCAGTTTCAAGGGTGTTGCTATGCAGCTGTTATGGTGTTTTGGCCAGTTTCAAGGGTGTTGCTATGCAGCTGCTATGGTGTTTTGGCAGTTTCACAGGTGTTGCTATGCAGTTGGTGTTTTGGCCAGTTTCAAGGGTGTTGCTATGCAGCTGCTATAGTGTTTTGGCCAATTTCAAGGGTGTTGCTATGCAGCTGCTATGGTGTTTTGGCCAGTTTCAAGGCTGTTGCTATGCAGCTGCTATGGTGTTTTGGCCAGTTTCAAGGGTGTTGCTAGGCAGCTGCTATATTGTTTTGGCCAGCTTCAGAGGTGTTGCTATGCAGCTGCTTTTGTGTTTTTGCCAGTTTCACAGGTGTTGCTATGCAGTTGCACTGGTGTTTTGGCCAGTTTCACAGGTGTTGCTATGCAGTTGGTGTTCTGGCCAGTTTCAAGGGTGTTGCTATGCAGATGCTATGGTGTTTTGGCAGTTTCACAGGTGTTGCTTTGCAGTTGGTGTTTTGGCCAGTTTCAAGGGTGTTGCTATGCAGCTGCTATAGTGTTTTGGCCAGTTTCAGAGGTGTTGCTATGCAATTGCACTGGTGTTTTGGCAGTTTCAAGGGTGTTGCTATGCAGCTGCTATGGTGTTTTGGCCAGTTTCAAGGGTGTTGCTAGGCAGCTGCTATGGTGTTTTGGCAGTTTCACAGGTGTTGCTATGCAGTTGGTGTTTTGGCCAGTTTCAAGGGTGTTGCTATGCAGCTGCTATAATGTTTTGGCCAATTTCAAGGGTGTTGCTATGCAGCTGTTATGGTGTTTTGGCCAGTTTCAAGGGTGTTGCTATGCAGCTGCTATAGTGTTTTGGCCAATTTCAAGGGTGTTGCTATGCAGCTGCTATGGTGTTTTGGCCAGTTTCAAGGGTGTTGCTAGGCAGCTGCTATGGTGTTTTGGCAATTTCACAGGTGTTGCTATGCAGCTGCTTTTGTCTTTTGGCCAGTTTCACAGGTGTTGCTAGGCAGCTGCTATAGTGTTTTGGGCAGTTTCAAGGGTGTTGCTATGCAGCTGCTTTTGTGTTTTGGCCAGTTTCAAGGGTGTTTGCTATGCCATGCTATGTAGTGTTTTGGCCAGTTTCAAGGGTGTTGCTATGCAGCTGCTATGTGTTTTGGCCAATTTCAAGGGTGTTGCTATGAAGCTGCTATGGTGTTTTGGCCAGTTTCAAGGGTGTTGCTATGCAGCTGCTATGGTGTTTTGGCCAATTTCAAGGGTGTTGCTATGAAGCTACTATGGTGTTTTGGCCAGTTTCAAGGGTGTTGCTATGCAGCTGCTTTTGTGTTTTGGCCAGTTTCAAGGGTGTTGCTATGCAGTGCTATAGTGTTTTGGCCAATTTCAAGGGTGTTGCTATGAAGCTGCTATGGTGTTTTGGCCAGTTTCAAGGGTGTTGCTATGCAGCTGCTTTTGTGTTTTGGCCAGTTTCAAGGGTGTTGCTATGCAGCTGCTATAGTGTTTTGGCCAATTTCAAGGGTGTTGCTATGCAGCTGCTATGGTGTTTTGGCCAGTTTCAAGGGTGTTGCTATGCAGCTGCTATGGTGTTTTGGCCAGTTTCAAGGGTGTTGCTAGGCAGCTGCTATAGTGTTTTGGCCAGCTTCACAGGTGTTGCTATGCAGCTGCTTTTGTGTTTTGGCCAGTTTCACAGGTGTTGCTATGCAGCTGCTAGGTGTTTTGGCCAGTTTCAAGGGTGTTCTTATGCAGCTGCTATAGTTTTTGGCCAGTTTCAAGGGTGTTGCTATGCAGCTGCTATAGTGTTTTGGCCAGTTTCAAGGGTGTTGCTATGCAGCTGCTATAGTGTTTTGGTCATTTTCTAGGGTGTTGCTATGCAGCTGCTATGGTGTTTTGGCCAGTTTCAAGGGTGTTGCTATGCAGCTGCTTTTGTGTTTTGGCCAGTTTCAAGGGTGTTGCTATGCAGCTGCTATAGTGTTTTGGCCAATTTCAAGGGTGTTGCTATGCAGCTGCTATGGTGTTTTGGCCAGTTTCAAGGGTGTTGCTATGCAGCTGCTATGGTGTTTTGGCCAGTTTCAAGGGTGTTGCTAGGCAGCTGCTATAGTGTTTTGGCCAGCTTCACAGGTGTTGCTATGCAGCTGCTTTTGTGTTTTGGCCAGTTTCACAGGTGTTGCTATGCAGCTGCTAGGTGTTTTGGCCAGTTTCAAGGGTGTTCTTATGCAGCTGCTATAGTTTTTGGCCAGTTTCAAGGGTGTTGCTATGCAGCTGCTATAGTGTTTTGGCCAGTTTCAAGGGTGTTGCTATGCAGCTGCTATAGTGTTTTGGTCATTTTCTAGGGTGTTGCTATGCAGCTGCTATAGTGTTTTGGTCAGTTTCAAGGGTGTTGCTATGCAGCTGCTATAGTGTTTTGGCCAGTTTCAAGGGTGTTGCTATGCAGCTGCTATGGTGTTTTGGCCAGTTTCAAGGTTGTTGCTATGCAGCTGCTATGGTGTTTTGGCCAGTTTCACAGGCGTTGCTATGCAGCTGCTATAGTGTTTTGGCCAGTTTCAAGGGTGTTGCTATGCAGCTGCTATGGTGTTTTGGCCAGTTTCAAGGGTGTTGCTATGCAGCTGCTATGGTGCTTTGGCCAGTTTCACAGGCGTTGCTAGGCAGCTGCTATAGTGTTTTGGGCAGTTTCAAGGGTGTTGCTATGCAGCTGCTTTTGTGTTTTGGCCAGTTTCAAGGGTGTTGCTATGCAGCTGCTATAGTATTTTGGCCAGTTTCAATTGTGTTGCTATGCAGCTGCTATGGTGTTTTGGCCAGTTTCAGGGTGTTGCTATGCAGCTGCTATAGTGTTTTCGCCAATTTCAAGGGTGTTGCTATGCAGCTGCTATGGTGTTTTGGCCAGTTTCAAGGGTGTTGCTAGGCAGCTGCTATGGTGTTTTGGCAATTTCACAGGTGTTGCTATGCAGCTGCTATAGTGTTTTGGGCAGTTTCAAGGGTGTTGCTATGCAGCTGCTATAGTGTTTTGGTCAGTTTCAAGGGTGTTGCTATGCAGCTTCTTTTGTGTTTTGGCCAGTTTCACAGGTGTTGCTATGCAGCTGCTAGGTGTTTTGGCCAGTTTCAAGGGTGTTGCTATGCAGCTGATATGGTGTTTTGGCCATGTTTCACAGGTGTTGCTATGCAGCTGCTTTTGTCTTTTGGCCAGTTTCACAGGTGTTGCTAGGCAGCTGCTATAGTGTTTTGGGCAGTTTCAAGGGTGTTGCTATGCAGCTGCTTTTGTGTTTTGGCCAGTTTCAAGGGTGTTGCTATGCAGCTTCTTTTGTGTTTTGGCCAGTTTCACAGGTGTTGCTATGCAGCTGCTAGGTGTTTTGGCCAGTTTCAAGGGTGTTGCTATGCAGCTGATATGGTGTTTTGGCCAGTTTCACAGGTGTTGCTATGCAGCTGCTTTTGTCTTTTGGCCAGTTTCACAGGTGTTGCTAGGCAGCTGCTATAGTGTTTTGGGCAGTTTCAAGGGTGTTGCTATGCAGCTGCTTTGTGTTTTGGCCAGTTTCAAGGTGTTGCTATGCAGCTTCTTTTGTGTTTTGGCCAGTTTTCACAGGTGTTGCTATGCAGCTGCTAGGTGTTTTGGCCCAGTTTCAAGGTGTTGCTATGCAGCTGATATGTGTTTTGGCCAGTTTCACAGGTGTTGCTATGCAGCTGCTTTTGTTTTTGGCCAGTTTCACAGGTGTTGCTAGGCAGCTGCTATAGTGTTTTGGGCAGTTTCAAGGTGTTGCTATGCAGCTGCTTTTGTGTTTTGGCCAGTTTCAAGGGTGTTGCTATGCAGCTGCTATGGTGTTTTGGCCATTTCAAGGGTGTTGCTATGCAGCTGCTATGTGTGTTTTGGCCAGTTTCAAGGTGTAGCTATGCAGCTGCTTTGTGTTTTGGCCAGTTTCAAGGGTGTTGCTATTCAGTGCTATAGTGTTTTGGCCAGTTTCAAGGGTGTTGCTATGCAGCTGCTTTTGGTGTTTTGGCCAGTTTCAAGGGTTTGCTATGCAGCTGCTTTGTGTTTTGGCCAGTTTCAAGGGTGTTGCTATGCAGCTGCTATAGTGTTTTGGCCATTTCAAGGGTGTTGCTATGCAGCTGCTTATGTGTTTTGGCCAGTTTCAAGGTGTTGCTATGCAGCTGCTATGGTGTTTTGGCCAGTTTCAAGGGTGTTGCTATGGCAGCTGCTATGTGTTTTGGCCAGTTTCACAGGTGTTGCTATGCAGCTGCTTTTGTGTTTTGGCCAGTTTCACAGGTGTTGCTATGCAGCTGCTATTGTGTTTTGGCCAGTTTCAAGGTGTTGCTATGCAGCTGCTATGTGTTTTTGGCCAGTTTCAAGGGTGTTGCTATGCATCAAGTGCTATAAGTGTTTTGGCCAGTTTCAAGGGTGTTGCTATGCAGCTGCTATAGTGTTTTGGTCATTTTCTAGGGTGTTGCTATGCAGCTGCTATAGTGTTTTGGCCAGTTTCAAGGGTGTTGCTATGCAGCTGCTATAGTGTTTTGGCCAGTTTCAAGGGTGTTGCTATGCAGCTGCTATGGTGTTTTGGCCAGTTTACAATGTTGTGTTTGGCAGCTGCTATGGTGTGTTTTGGCCAGTTTCACAGGCGCTATGCGCTATGGCAGTCTGCTATAGTGTTTTGGCCAGTTTCAAGGGTGTTGCTATGCAGCTGCTATGGTGTTTTGGCCAGTTTCAAGGGTGTTGCTATGCAGCTGCTATGTGTTTGGCCAGTTTTCACAGGCGTTGCTATGCAGCTGCTATAGTGTTTTGGGCAGTTTCAAGGGTGTTGCTATGCCAGGTTGCGTTTTTGTTGGTTATGTGTTGCCAGTTTCAAGGGTGTTGTTGAAGTTTGCTATGTGCTACAGCTGCTATAGTTTTTGCATTTTGGCACGCTATGTTTTCATTGGTGTTTGCTATGTGCAGTCCTTGCTATGGTGTTTTTGGCCAGTTTCAAGGGTTCTATGCAGCTATGTTCAGTCGGTGTTAGGTTTTCCGTTTCAATGTGTTGTTGGCCTAGTTTTGCTCAGCAGGGTGTTTTGCTATGAAGCTGCTATGGTGTTTTGGCCAGTTTCAAGGGTGTTGCTATGCAGCTGCTTTTGTGTTTTGGCCAGTTTCAGGGATGTTGCTATGCAGCTGCTTTTGTGTTTTGGCCAGTTTCAAGGGTGTTGCTATGCAGCTCCTATGGTGTTTTGGCAGTTTCACATGTGTTGCTATGCAGTTGGTGTTTTGGCCAGTTTCAAGGGTGTTGCTATGCAGCTGCTATAAGTGTTTTGTCCAGTTTCAAGGATGTTGCTATGCAGCTGCTTTTGTGTTTTGGCCAGTTTCAAGGGTGTTGCTAGGCAGCTGCTATAGTGTTTTGGCCAGTTTCAAGAGTGTTGCTATCCAGCTGCTATAGTGTTTTGGCCAGTTTCACAGTGTTGCTATGCAGCTGCTATAGTGTTTTGGCCAGTTTCACAGGTGTTGCTATGCAGCTGCTTTTGTGCTTTGGCCAGTTTCACAGGTGTTGCTATGCAGCTGCTTTTGTGTTTTGGCCAGTTTCACAGGTGTTGCTATTCAGCTGCTATGGTGTTTTGGCCAGTTTCACAGGTGTTGCTATGCAGTTGCTATGGTATTTTGGCCAGTTTTCAAGGGTGTTGCTATGCAGCTGCTTTTGTGTTTTGGCCAGTTTCAAGGGTGTTGCTAGGCAGCTTCAAGGGTGTTGCTAGGCAGCTGCTATAGTGTTTTGGCCAGTTTCAAGGGTGTTGCTATGCAGCTGCTTTTGTGTTTTGGCTAGTTTCAAGGGTGTTGCTAGGCAGCTGCTATAGTATTTTGGCCAGTTTCAAGGGTGTTGCTATGCAGCTGCTATGGTATTTTGGCCAGTTTCAAGGGTGTTGCTATGCAGCTGCTTTTGTGTTTTGGCCAGTTTCAAGGGTGTTGCTAGGCAGCTGCTATAGTGTTTTGGCCAGTTTTAAGGGTGTTGCTATGCAGCTGCTTTTGTGTTTTGGCCAGTTTCACAGGTGTTGCTATGCAGCTGCTTTTGTGTTTTGGCCAGTTTCACATGTGTTGCTATGTAGCTGCTATAGTATTTTGGCCAGTTTCATGGGTGTTGCTAGGCAGCTGCTATAGTATTTTGGCCAGTTTCAAGGGTGTTGCTATGCAGCTGCTTTTGTGTTTTGGCCAGTTTCAAGGGTGTTGCTATGCAGCTGCTTTTGTGTTTTGGCCAGTTTCAAGGGTGTTGCTAGGCAGCTGCTATAGTGTTTTGGCCAGTTTCAAGGGTGTTGCTATGCAGCTGCTTTTGTGTTTTGGCCAGTTTCAAGGGTGTTGCTAGGCAGCTGCTATAGTGTTTTGGCCAGTTTCAAGGGTGTTGCTATGCAGCTGCTTTTGTGTTTTGGCCAGTTTCAAGGGTGTTGCTAGGCAGCTGCTATAGTATTTTGGCCAGTTTCAAGGGTGTTGCTATGCAGCTGCTATGGTATTTTGGCCAGTTTCAAGGGTGTTGCTATGCAGCTGCTTTTGTGTCTTGGCCAGTTTCAAGGGTGTTGCTAGGCAGCTGCTATAGTGTTTTGGCCAGTTTCAAGGGTGTTGCTATGCATCTGCTTTTGTGTTTTGGCCAGTTTCACAGGTGTTGCTATGCAGCTGCTTTTGTGTTTTGGCCAGTTTCACAGGTGTTGCTATGTAGCTGCTATAGTATTTTGGCCAGTTTCATGGGTGTTGCTAGGCAGCTGCTATAGTATTTTGGCCAGTTTCAAGGGGTGTTGCTATGCAGCTGCTTTTGTGTTTTGGCCAGTTTCAAGGGTGTTGCTAGGCAGCTGCTATAGTGTTTTGGCCAGTTTCAAGGGTGTTGCTATGCAGCTGCTTTTGTGTTTTGGCCAGTTTCACAGGTGTTGCTATGCAGCTGCTATGGTGTTTTGGCCAGTTTCAAGGGTGTTGGTATGCAGCTGCTTTTGTGTTTTGGCCAGTTTCACAGGTGTTGCTATGGCGTTCTGGGTAGTTTTAAGAGTGTTGCTAGGCAGCTGCTACTGTTTCGTGGGTGGTTGTCAAAGCATTGCCATGCGGTTGCTAGGTGTCTGTTTAAGTGAAAGACTGCAGATGTGTCTCAGCTCCTCATTTAATGTGTTTTTTCATCTTTCTCTGCAGATCAGACTGAATCTGTTGGAGTGTTTTGTTGTGCCGCCCCTCGTCTCTCTGACCCCCGTGACTCTCATTACTCTGAGCTGTAGGGTCTCATTCACAGAAGAGGAAGAACTGATCTTCATCATAGACACTTCTAATTCTCAAGACCTTGGTTACTGGCGTCATCATGAACCAGCGTTTACAGCGATAACACCTCCATTATGTGACACATTTTCATAATAAATACCTCGAGTGTAACATGAATTCAATCCTGCTAAATGAATAAAAAAAGACATATGTTTATGTATTGTATATGTAAATAAATGCAAATTAGATGGTCAGACCAAGGCTGTTTTTCATTAAAGAAGACTTCTCCAGTAAACGTGTCTTGATTTAAGAGTGTTCAAATACGCGCACTGGAAAAGAAGATAAATATACTGAGTAATAACACATTGTTTCTGAAACAGGAACTGTCTGTGTGGTTAATTAGCACTTGGAGGTTAGCACGCCCACAGCGAGAGTCCAGAGCTAACGAGCCTCCACAGCTGCTCTTATCTCCATCTCTCATCTCTCGACTCTCATCTCTCGACTCTCTGCACAGCCGGAGTCCTGATAGAGCCGTCAGCTGTAATGTTCCTCTCCGCCGTGATGAACGGCCCGTTTGCCACCGGTTTAGATGGAGATTTGTGTGATTTATGTGTGTGTGTGTGTGTGTGTGTAAAGTCCTGCACTGCAGTGGTTGTTTATCATGAGGTCGTCTGGACCCAGCAAGCAATATTGCGTTTAAAAGACGTCTAATAGCGTCCAAACACGTCTAGGCTAAAACAAGCCTGAATTTGAGCTGTCAGTGAAAAGGTTATAGACGTCTAAACCATCGCCTAAGAATAGTAGCCTAGTCAATTAGATGAAATGAAATGAGTGAAGAATGAAACCAAACGTCTTGTAATCACGGTTTACTTTGCTTATGGAATATCATACATCCCGCAAGTTATTTAGGCATAAACAACATGTTTCAAGTTTATTTTGACCAGAAGTGTGTCTCATGTGTCTATATCGGGTCTATAGTTAACCGAGACGATATGGAGAATAAGTCTCACGGACTCACTAACAGCAGTTGTGTAGTTGTGTAGTGTAGGTCCACTGATGGAATAGCTCATCGACTGCAGGATCAGGGTGTTTAACTCCGTCATGTCCGTCTCTCACTGAGAATCAGAGATTCTGCTGGTGTTGACGCTGATAATCGCTGTGAGAATTAAAGCTGATATTCTCGACTGAAGCTCCGCTGTCTCTGATTATCTCTCGCTGTCTTCTCTGTGCAGAAGAAAGAATAATGGAGATGATGTCATTTCCCCTGCTCCTGGTCTATATGTCTCGTCTCAGTAAAGTCTCTTTACGTCAGAACGATCGTCTCTCGTCTGAGGATCTCTTAATTTCCCCTCTCTGAAATCTCTCTCTCTTTAACCATTGCTGAATCATTTCATCCCAAGTGAGAGAATTCAACTTCAAGCACATTTGAGCTTATAGAAATAGGATGCTAGAGAATATGTATTTTGGCATGTGGGACGCTGTGGAAAAGCATGAGTGCATCTGACTTGTTTTCGTCTCAATCGGATCTTTGTATCTGCTCAAACTCCTTCCATTCCCTCACTTTCCAAAGAATTTTCCAATCCCAATACAAACACTGAAAAAACACACTGCTCGCGACTCTCTCTCTCTCTCTCTCTCTCTCTCTCTCTCTCTCTCTCTCTCTCTCTCTCTTCTCTCTCTGATTATTTACACGCCTTTTTCACCAGTCGTGATCACTGCCAATTGACTGCTTTAATTGGCATAACCGGCCCCAAAACATCAATCATACAGAAGAACATAATCATATCAACAGATGCGTATTAAATGAGCTATAGAGGGAGGAACACAAAACACAAAAACTGCCAAAAATAAATGGTTTCTGAAACTTGCCCAGTCAGGCACTGACAGGTCACGTGACAGGCCAGCGGCGGCTCCTGCGGGAGCGTTGTGCCGCGTCGCTCGCGTGCAGTGCCAGGAGTCGAGCCTTGACATGGCAGAACTCACCAGCTCATTTCTGAGGAGGGTTTAAACAGTGACTGATCAATCTGAGGAGATGTCATCGACAAACTCAACAAAAAAAAAGTATTAAACTTTTGTAGATTTGTAGGCGCGTGATGAGTGGATTGAGTTAAATAATACAGTCATTAATAACAGGTCTAAACTTGCTTTACAGTAGAGATCCACTTGTCCGACACGACAGTCGCGTGCTCAAAACCACGCTTAGAGCAGTAAACTTGAGGAACGCCCATCAAAGTACAAATGTGGGGAGGCGTTGCGACACCACACGACTGTCGTGTCGGACAAGTGGATCTCTACCGTGAGTCAAAGGTCTCTATCTTGCACCCAGCGCAATTGACTTTGTTCACTGACGCATGTATCATTCCTATTTTGCACCCGCGCAAAGCGGGCTTTTCCCTCCACAGACACACGTCGGTTAACTAAGAAATACACTTGCGCTCCCCGGGGCGGTTCAGCGCAAAGAGGAGGCGTGTTCCGGCGCAAACTTTCCCTCATGCTGTTTTGCTGTTCTATAAAACAATTGACCAGAAAAAACTAGTCTAAAGTCAGTGGCGCGTTGCGCGTTGCTCATTATGCTATTTTAAGGGCGCATGCTTGGCCATAATGTAACGGCTGCACAACGCGCATACACTTTGCTCATGTAATCTACACAGATGCAGCAGTTTTTATTTTTGCTGCAAAAAATCTGAAGACTGCGAAATCACCTTTACCATAATGTAAGTGCATTAAAAACCTTACTCTTAACTTACCAGTTAAGTTGAGCTTTCTCATTTTTTTCCTATTGATTTGGGTGGGTTTGTCCCATCCCTAATGTCACTTCTCTTTCTTTTACGGCCCTGACGAGAACATCGATCTCCTCGGCTGTGAACCGCTCCTGGCGCGCGCCTGGTTTAATGCGCATGCAACATGCGCACCTGCTCTTAAAGGGTATGTTGGATGACACTCTGATTGGTTTATTTCACGTTACGCCCAAACCACACCTATGAATAATGAAGCTACTTCAGACCAACCCCTTTTAGATTTGCGCCTTTCTGTCAGAGCTTCTTGGGCCGCTCTGGCTGGGTCACACACACACACACACACACACACACACACACACACACACACACACACACACACACACACACACACCACACACACACACACACATACACATATCTGGTGCGCTATCTTTATGAGGACTCTCCATAGACATAATGGTTTTTATACTGTACAAACTGTATATTCTGTCCCCTTACACTAACCCTACACCTAAACCTACCCATCACAGAAACCTTTCTGCATTTTTACATTTTTAAAAAAACTCATACTGTATGATTTATAAGCTTTTGTGCCCATGGGGACCTCTATTTAGGTCCCCAGAGTGACTCGAGTCCCCATGAGTCTGTGTGCATTCGGGTTTAAGTCCCCACCAGGATAGAAAAACATGTCCACAGGCACACACACGCACACACACACAGGCACACACACACACACACACACACACACACACACACACAGAGAGATCTGAGTTGTGTTATTAGTATTATCTCTGATATGTGTGTCTACTGCCACCTAGCGAGTGTAACACATCATCACTGATTGACTGATAGTCCAGATATATGGGATGATTATAGTATCAAAATGATTAACACGTGCAAGCACACTTATCAATGAACTTGATACATGTTGCAGAAATGTTTTATCCATGCCTTTCAACTTGCGTGTGCAAAATTCAAAATTGAATGAATGTGAAGCAATTTGTACAAATAGAGACATTTTTGTGAATACAAATGTTTTCCTTTGTATTAGTGAATCATAATTTGCACATGCAACACAGAAGATGTGCATGTGTGGATCAGGTGACGCGCGTGCATTCATTGACGTCTTTTGTTTGCAGATCTCATTTGATTCATTTGGATTTTGAGACTTTCTTTTCGCGGTTTTTAAGCATTTCACAACCCACACACAAACAACTACAAATGAATAGGCCTGGTGCTAATTATTAATGTGTGCACAACTACCCATCTATTTGACAAATTCACAAATGTGCGTCACTACATTTAAACTAACACAATACAACTTGTGTGTGCAAAATCCAAAATCACATGAATGTGCAGCATTTTGTACAAATAGAGACATAGTTGTTAATACAAAACCTTGATTTTGTATTAATGTAGGCCAGAATTTGTGCATGCAACAAGTACGATGTGCATTTGTGGATCAGGTGACACGCGTGCATTCATTGACTCGTTTCTGAGTCGATCCTATTTGATTCATTTGGATTTTGAGACTTTCATTTCGCGGGTTTCGCCTTGCACGATCCACACACAGCTGTCTGCGAAAACCTGCTACCACTAGATGGCAGTATTCTGCTAAAACAGACAACGGCAGCATAATCAGGCGTTCTTCCGCATTTAAGACGCTTAATGAGAGTGATATTGAATCACCTAATTTAGTACACAATAATATAGGCCTACCCTATTAATAAAGCATACGTTATAGAGGCAAACATTACATCAGATTATGAACAGCACCCATAGAAAACCATTATAAAACGCTTCACGTGCAATCGCGCGTTGCATGTTCAGGAAGGTGTATTGGTTACCGAGTTTAATATCACCGTCTTACTGCATTGACGTTAAGCTTTTTCTTTATAATATGCTCTATGGGAGGAAAACTATATAGCCTACAGACAAGGGACTACATGAACGTACGGCGTTTCAAGTTAATAAAAGTTTCCTTCATGTTAAAAAAAGGTGAAATTTCGCAGTTGCGTTCATATTATATGCTTATTTTTATCTGACTACACATTGTATACATAGTATACAAGCTTTGAAATTTGAAAATGTCTGTTTTTAAATATTAAAGACGATTTTCGCAGTAGGCCTACATTTGTTTTCCCTTGACCCTTAAGCCACTGTTATATACTATATAGCACGATGAGTTTTAACAATATGCAACCATTGTATATCGACATGAAATATTAATTGAAAATCAACTGGCGTAGCGGGCCTGTAGCTGCATATTTCTACATGAGAACGCTAACTACCACAGCTCATGTCATGATGCACAAGGGAACGTCTGCCAATTCCATTAACTGCGTTAAAACCCCTGATCTACAGGTCCGTAGCCAGCCTATTGAAAGGGGGGTTCTTTTTTTCAAAAAGTGGACCTTTTTGCAGTTTTTTTCCCCCTCCTTTTGTATTTAATTATGAGGTTCAAATACTTCATTTTGGTGACCTTTTATGCATCAATTTGTGCTGGATTAATTTATCTGCTGGTTAACGAGCACGCTTTTTGATGCACCTAAAATATTTTATTATTATAATTACGCTATATTTCTTTGGCTGTAGCCTATATATTTATAACTCCTCCCCCAGGTGAGAAGGATATTACCCCTCTAAGGGGGTCCGGGGGCATGCTCCCCCGTGAGAAAATTTTAAATATTACATATTTTAAAGCATCAATCTGAAGCATTTTGAGATGCATTTTTTGTCATTTATCTATACAATAGTTTATTGAGCCTTTTCTTTTAACAGTTTTAAATTTCAGTTACTGTGCACGTGAAGAATGATGCTCTCCTGTGTTGTGATCTAACAGACACACGGTAGAAAGGAACATGGTTAAGATACAGCAATACAGTCCAGCAATATAGTCATTTTATGCGAAACCATAGACCTTTATCTACAGATCAAGTATAATAATATTAACATTGAATCATCTTGGAGAGAGTTTCATCATGTTGACTGTCATACCCGAACGCGACGCGCTGTTTGATGCTGAATGGAGAATGACAGACAGCCGCAGCGGAGGGAAAAGTTTACGTGAACTTGAATTTAATGACTTAAAAATTAATTTGATTGTTTTTGTCGATTGATTTCATAAATCAGATTTATTACTTGACCTAAACTACGAGTAAGATCATTCCCCTTAATGGAATCGATTCCAACCTTTGCATTTTGAACCTTTGTGAATCTACTCTCAGATTCTTTATGGAATCGATCCTCAGCCCTATCATTCAGAGGCGATGCTTCTTCACCGTTGCTTTGAAAAGTGTATTACGAGAACTCTCTCTGAACTGCACGCGCGGGCGGCACACACACGTCCAGCTACAATAATCATATTAATTTGAAACAGCAACCCAGAATATTTGTTAGAAGCATTGATTAAAACAACGATGACAATATTCACATGAAAAAAAAAAACGACAAAATTCTGGACCTTTGGCAGTGAGGAGGGGGGGTTCGTTCGAACCACCCGAACCCCCCCTGCCTACGGGCTTGTCTATATAATGTCATTCTAGATAGATCAGTGGTTAAAACGTATAATTTGTTTTAATTCAAATTACTTTTAAAATTTAATAACAGACATTTTCAAATTCCAAAGCTCGTAGAAGGTTTCTGTAAGACTGACTTACAAGTACAATTTGGACAATACTTCCCTTCATGTAGCCTGTATTCTGCAGAAAAATACTGTAATTCACCAAAAGGGTTTTTTTTTATGTTCAAAATGGTTGTAGTATGTTGCTAGTGACTAGACTGGCTTACTACAGGTGAAATTGTCCCAATACCTCCCTTCATGTAGCCTATTTACAGTAAACAATTATTATTTTATATAGAAATTACTGTAATTAACCACACGGGTTTTTGGTGACTTACTACAGGTGAATAATGTAAAATTTCACCTGATTTATCACTACGTACTACAACCTTTGGAACATGAATAGAAAAACAATTTACAGTAATTTAAAAAATTGTAGGCTAAGTCAGTCTGCCCACTAGACTTCCAAGCAAGGTTATAATATAATGTTTATATTATAATATAATGTAATGTATGTATATGTATAATATAATAAGATGTTCATTTGAATGAATGACTGGACGTTTATATTTTTTTGACTGTGAGTGGAATTTGCAGAGGGTCCCTTTATAAAATGTGGCGAATGTCAAACCTAAAACTTACTTCACTGCGCTCTCGGACCGGTTGCTCTCCCATTAAACGCAACTGCAGAATTTCATGTTAAGCCTTTTCTTTTTAACAGGCTCGGGAAGGAAAATTGTATTAACTTGAAACGCTGTGCGTTGCGTTCATGTAGTCTCTTGTCTGTAGGCTAGCTATATAGTTTTCCTCCCATAGAGCATATTATAAAGAAAAAGCTTAACGTCAATGCAGTAAGACGGTGATATTTAAACTCAGTAACCAATACTCCTGAACATGCAACGCGCGATTGCACGTGAAGCGTTTTATAATGGTTTTCTATGGGTGCTGCTGTTCATAATCTGATGTAATGTTTGCCTCTACAAAGTAGGCCTATGCTTTATTAATAGGGTAGGCCTATATTATTGTGTACTAAATTAGGTGATTCAATATCACTCTCATTAAGCGTCTTAAATGCGGAAGAACGCCTGATTATGCTGCCGTTGTCTGTTTTAGCAGAATACTGCCATCTAGTGGTAGCAGGTTTTCTCAGACAGCTGTGTGTGGATCGTGCAAGGCAAAACCCGCGAAATGAAAGTCTCAAAATCCAAATGAATCAAATAGGATCGACTCAGAAACGAGTCAATGAATGCACGCGTGCCACCTGATCCACAAATGCACATCGTACTTGTTGCATGCACAAATTCTGGCCTACATTAATACAAAATCAAGGTTTTGTATTAACAACTATGTCTCTATTTGTACAAAATGCTGCACATTCATGTGATTTTGGATTTTGCACACACAAGTTGTATTGTGTTAGTTTAAATGTAGTGACGCACATTTGTGAATTTGTCAAATAGATGGGTAGTTGTGCACACATTAATAATTAGCACCAGGCCTATTCATTTGTAGTTGTTTGTGTGTGGGTTGTGAAATGCTTAAAAACCGCGAAAAGAAAGTCTCAAAATCCAAATGAATCAAATGAGATCTGCAAACAAAAGACGTCAATGAATGCACGCGCGTCACCTGATCCACACATGCACATCTTCTGTGTTGCATGTGCAAATTATGATTCACTAATACAAAGGAAAACATTTGTATTCACAAAAATGTCTCTATTTGTACAAATTGCTTCACATTCATTCAATTTTGAATTTTGCACACGCAAGTTGAAAGGCATGAATAAAACATTTCTGCAACATGTATCAAGTTCATTGATAAGTGTGCTTGCACGTGTTAATCATTTTGATACTATAATCATCCCATACAGATAAACTGATGTTGAGGATTGAAGAGAACCTTTTAAATCATTGGAGTGTTTCATTTTTTCATATTATTTCACACGTCTGAATAAAATACACTTTTATTACAATGATAATCTGCCAAAATAACTAAACACTTTACTAATATAAATCTTTAATCTTCTAATTTTGTGTATTTTTTGAGGGAATTGGTGTATATTGTGTTTCTTGTTTGTAATGTATTAAACTATGTTCTTAATGTTACGTATAGCTGGTCTCACACACCCAGCCAACAATGTTGATTCCCAGAATCTTCCCATAAATAACCAAATGAGAACCATAAGTGGATAATGTTCAGTGTTTAAGTTCTCTTAACAATTATTGTTCCTTCTGTAAAACCACAATACAATACTCTTTAAAATTGTCACAAAAATCTTGATATGTTTATTTGGTTGCAAACACCAAGTTATCTGTTTTATTGTAGTAGTAATAACTATATTAACTAATATACAACGCTCCCTTTTTAGTGGGATTTATGATAATCCTATTTATTATACAGTCAAACCAAAGTTTATTCAGACTCCTTCAACGTTTCTCACATTATCACAGTTTATTCACTATAGTTTAGAAAATGGTAATAAAATATGAGTTATGAACTAAATTTAACTACACAATTACCAGTTTAGCTCAGTCTGTGTGTAAAAAGGTACATTAGTTATTAAAGAAAAAACACTTCAGCAAAACATGATCAGCTCAAAGTGTCTGAATATATTTTAAGTCCACTGTATGAAGAATTGTTGGGTTAAATATGTCACAAGTTACTTGATTTTGCTATACTATAGTGTCCAGCACCCACTAGTAAAAAAAAAGTATAAAAAATCATATCTTGTGTCTGAATAATTTTTGGTTTGACTGTAAATCAGAGTAATTGATTTTCGTGTTTTTATATTTGCTTTAAGGCTCCCTCAGTCCTGCAGATGGCGCTGTGAGCGTGTTGAACTGAATGTACATCCGCGTGAACATCAACATGGCGGCCGCGGGACTGATTCTGCCCGGTGACGGGATAATAATCGCGGGAAAACTCTACTCGGGTGTCGCGCTCACGCTGGAGAACTGCCTGCTGTCGCCCGAGCGCGTGCACTGCAGCCCCTCGCGCGCTCACGGGCTGTCCGCGCGCACTGAGGAGCAGCTGCGAAACCGGATGTGTGAGATGATCCAGAACGCGGGAATTCTGCTCCGTTTGCCTCAGGTTCCGCGCGGTTTTATGTTGCCTAGCAACTACCATAGGCAATAAAAGGCGGCAACTACCTGTCAAAACGAGTCCCTTCTGTGAAAAAAACAACAACTTTTAAACCGGATTAAACTGGTCAGCTGGCTGGCTCTCAGAATGGCCAAACCTGGGCCGGTTGCATAAACTGCTTAGACTAGTCTTAAAAGTTAGTCATCACATTGTTTTCTTCAAGACTGGTGATAACTTTTTAAAGTCAGTTACATAAAAAGGTAGATCAGTCTAATTTGAATCAGAAAAGTAAGAGTGATTACCTCTTGACTAATTTCCAGTTGGCTAAATTAGTTATTAAGACACAGTCTTAACATAGTGGCTAAGTTTATGCAACTGGCCCCGGTCTAGTTCGGGTTTAGAGGTGTTTTAGGTTCTTGTTAGCTGGTCTAAACCCCACCCTGGCCAGACTAAGACCAGATGTAGTTGTTTCACTAAGCATATGGGGAACATTTGAGTAGCTGGTTGCTGAAACGGCTTAGACTAGTCTTACAACTTAGTCCTTGATTTGAATATGAAAAGTAACATAACTGGGGCTGGTTGCATAAGCATAGCCATTATGTTAAGATAGAAGCTCCGAAACAACTCCCTCTACACTAAATAGGATACTCATTAGTGAACGAGTGAGCGGTTTCGGACACAACTGTCTTAAATTCTATGTAACTGATTTAAAAAAGCTATGGACAGTCTTAAAGAAAAGAAATGTGATGTCTAACTTCTAAGACTAGTCTTAGAGCTTTAATGCAACCGCCCTGTATGAGTTCTAAATAAGCCTGGCTATTATATCAGTTTGTAGCTGATTTCAATGCTAGTTTAATATTACACATTCCTCATTAGCATGAAAACACAGTTGTTTGGATGTTTTGTCAGGTCGCCATGGCAACGGCCCAGATCCTGTTCCATCGGTTCTTCTACTGTAAATCATTCGTGAGACACTGCGCGGAGGTGAGCCATCTCTAAACTAGCTGTCTGGCTGCGTTCCAGTCCACTTTTACACACGCACTTGCGCACTTCCCCTCAGGGGAATCCCTGCCGCCATTTTGAAGTGCGTTCCACTACGTGAAGTTTATATGGAAAGACCCTCGATTTTGACCGAGGGAGCGAGTCTACTTCGTACACTTCAGGCCGCTCTATATACCACAATGCAACACGATTGTGACGTCACCGCAGATCTAATCACCACCACCACAAACAACTAGTTATGATTTTTTTTTTCAATTTAAAACAACCCAAACACATCTATATACATTTGGATGATGCATTAAACAAGTTCTTAAAGGGAATTTTTTTTAAAATAATAAATCCATAGCTGATTCCAAGTGATCAAGGGCGTAGGACGTTCCAGTTCAGCCCATTGCAGTTTCCGCCTGTAGTGGGCACTCATGCAACGCAAGCAATGACGTACATCCGAGTGAACGAGACGGAGGGAAGTTAGCGAGTGAAGGGCAATTTTGGACTGGAACGCAGCCCAGGTCTGACTCACGCATGACCTATGACTTTTAACCCTCTCATGATGATGACGCAGGTGGTCGCCGTGGCGTGTCTTCAGCTCGCGTCTAAGATCGAGGAGGAGCCGCGGTGCGTGAGAGACGTCCTGAACGTCTTTCACCGCCTCAAGCACGCCGTGGGAGACAGGTAACGAGCACTACAGCGTTACAGCGTGAGTCTGGAGTGTGTTCTGACACTTCGCTGTCTCGTCAGGCCTTACTGCCCCCTGCTGTTGGACGACGGACACGTCAGCCGCAAGAGTCAGGTGATCAAAACGGAGAGGCGCGTGCTGAAGGAGCTCGGCTTCTGCGTACACGTCAAACACCCACACAAGGTCTTTACAAGCATTTCAGGCCGGAAACATACTTCTCATGCAAGTTCAGCCCGAAGCATTTCGCTCCATCTCAAGGACAGTGCATGTGATGTCATTTTTGTAATGTCCGCACAAATCTGCGTGCAGCCAGGAGAGTAGCACTGTGTGCGCGACGGAGTGGAACCAAAACACTATGCACACCTGGGCCTTTAATGTTCATTATTTCATTAGTCCTAAGTGTAGTTATTGGAGGACACTTTGAAAGGTTATATTCATTACATTTTTATTCATTACATTTTATTCATTACATTTTATATAGCGCTTTTCTGGACACTCAAAGCGCTTTACATAGAAGGGGGGAATCTCCTCAACCACCACCAGTGTGCAGCATCCACCTGGATGATGCAACGGCAGCCATATTGCGCCAGAACACTCACCACACACCAGCTTGCTGGTGGAGAGGAGACAGTGATGAACCCAATCAGTATATATGGGGATGATTAGGAGGCCATGATGGACAGAGGCCAAGGGGCAAATTTGGCCAGGATGCCGGGGTTACACCCCTACTCTTTTGAACGACATCCCCTGTTGGCCTCACTAACACCTCTTCCAGCAGCTACCTGGTTTTCTCAGAAGGTCTCCCATCCAGGTACTAACCAGGCTCAGCCCTGCTTAGCTTCAGTGGGCAACCAGTCTTGGGCTACAGGGTGATATGGCTGCTGGCGAGACTATGCTGCATTACGAGACTAGGTTTACGAGACTATGCTACATTAACGCAATAATGAACATAAAATTTTGGGCATTACTATTTTTTCCGCTTATTGCTCAACTGCGCTAAAGATGCAAAACACTATGCACACCTGGGACTTTAATGTTCGTTATTTCGTTACTCATCTGTGTAGTCATTGGACGACATATTGTAAGGTTTATGAGAACATGCTACATTAACGCAATAATGAACATTAAAGGCCCAGGTATTCGTTGTGTTTTGCGACTTACAGTTGAGCAATACGCAAAAAAAATTGTATAGCCCAACATTTAACTTTCATTATTGCATTACTGTAGTATGTTCTTGTAAACCTTTCAAAGTGTCGTCCAGAATTATTAACGGGAAAACAGACATTGAACGCGCACTTGCGCAGGTATACTTCGTGTTCCACTCCGTCTCGCGCACAGTTGAGCAATACGTGAGAAGCATAATTTAACGTCCAATATTGCGTTACTGTAGCCTGGTTAAAACCAGACCCTTCTCAGTTGAAACTAAGTTAGGGTCTGGCAAAGCTCCATAGACAAATCATTTCCAAAGGGGCGTCACCAACGGACGTCCCTCAAATGCCTCTTGGCGCAATTGGATAGACCTAAAACCAATCAGAGCGATGAAGGAGATGACGTATGCAGAGGGCTCTCGCTAAGACAGTCTATGGCTAAGACCCACCATTCGTTTAGTATTGACAAAGCCAGTCTATTACCATATTAGACATTCTCTGGTATTGACCAACGGGGCTCGTTGTTATGGGAAGGAGGAGGCGGAAACCGGCGAACATTCACACATTTTAAATGACAAAATAAAACAAATACAAAGTCCCTCACGGTCGAGTGCCGCCCCACATAATAAAACAAAACATCAAATAAAATTCAGGCCTGTCCTCTCTTGATCTTCACCGTCGTCGCTCCTCCTTTTATGCTTCCGCTCCTCCGTGAGAGATGCGAGACCGGCCTTACTCACGCCTAGGGCTGGGTATCGTTCAAAATCTTTCGATCCGATGCCAATTTCGATACCTCAGTTTCGATACCGGTTCCTAACGATACTTTTTTCGATACCATATTTAAAAAAAAATCCATTTCAACATCAACAAAAATACATTAAACACAAAACTTTTATTTTTCACCTTAATTAAAACACTTCTCACTCAGGGTTACATTACTAATAAAAATGGTTGTGCTGGCCAAAATGATCAAAAAAAGAGAACTTTTTGAACATGAACATATTAAAAATAATAAATAAACAAATGACAGTGTACAGGCTAAAATTGAACCAACTAAAGTGCAAAGGAACGAAAAAAAAAACTTTTTAGTGCAAAATCAAATTGTGATGAACCGCTCAACAGTTTTTCTTTAAAAATATCAACATGTCAGCTTTTTCTGGCAACAGACAGGCCCGTTCCTGGCTAATGGTGTCCCCAGCAGTTGAAAATGTGCGCTCTGAGGGCGTCGATGAGGCTTGTACACAGAGGTACCTGGCTGCCAAGCTGGATAGCATTGGCAGTGTGTCCTTCATACTCCACCACCAAGTCGCTGGATTCACTGTGGAGAGTGTACATGGCAAACCTCTGTAGAGCTGTATCTCCTCCTGAATCTTCTCTGAGGTGCTGGTCATGCTCTTGGCTCTTACTTCTATCGCCATGTCTTCCTCTGCAAAAATCTCCTCAAGGGCAGAAAGCTTTGCCCGCTTCTACAAACAGAAAAGATAAAAACAAAATAAGCCAACATTACTGGGTAGCCGGACTCAAACATACATATTAATTTTCTTCTGAAAATGAAGCAGGAAGAAACAGGATGCCTGTATATATTTACCTGTGTAGCAGGCGCTGCACAAGCTTCATCAGATAAGTCATCATCATCACTTACTGCCTCTTCATTGTCTTCTTTGTGCTGCTGGGCCTGGGTCCTTTCACCTTTATTTTATATTTGATGGAAACACAGGTATCGTGTACATTGTTTTGATTTACAATGGAAGAGGAGAAAGATCACCAGTAATAAGAATATTAAACACACCTGATGTGTGGCCCTACTAATCAGCTCCTTCTCTACTCTGTCCCACACTGCATCTGCGGCTGCCACTCTTGACTTAAATCTTGGGTCTAAGGCTGTGCTTTCCTCCAAAAACTGCTGAATACACTCCCCCTGCAAGACAAGAACATAGTATAGAAGTTAGGTTTCTGAGTATACCTTATGAAAACAATTGACAAATCAATATGATTATGATACTCACTTGGTATCTTTTTGAAAGATCACCCCAGATTTTTTCTTTGATGCACTGAGTAAATGTGGAGTCCTCTGCACTTATGGTAAAGTGTTGCTCAAGTTTCCCCAAGATGGGCAGAATCTGACCCAATGTTGGAATCCTTTCAGCGGACATGCAAAGTGTTGAAGTATACAGTAGCTTCATGACTTGAACAAACTCCTTTGCTTTTCTGAAGTCATCATCAGTAACTCGCTCCAGTCTGAATAATGTCCACATAGTTTAACAAGATTAAACTTCTTAACAAAAGATATTTAGCCTGATACTAGAACAAGCCACTTCAAATACCTGTCCTTCTCCAATGCCCGCTTTAACCGAGAGTCCATGGCAGCTGCCTGGATGGCAGGGAACTGCTCAAGGAACCTCTCCACCATTAGAAAGAGGCTATTCCACCTGTTCTTAACATCCAAGATGACGGCATGTTCTGGAAGGCCTACAGAGAGAGACAGGTCAAACTGGTTATCCATTTGGGGAAACAGTTTGATAATTTAAACAATTCAAGACAAGTTAAGTTACTTGGGCGGCAGTGGTTCAGTGGTTCATGTAGATTGTCTACAAACCGAAAGGTTGGTGGTTCAATCCCCGGTTCCACCTGACCAAGTGTCGAGGTGTCCATGAGCAAGACACCTTACCCCAGATGCTCCCGACGAGCTGGATGGCGCCTTGCATGGCTGCCGTCGCCCGTCGGTGTATGAATGTGTGAGTGAATGGGTGAATGAGAGGCAAAAATGTAAAGCGCTTTGGTGGCCATTGGGTCTATGAAAGCGCTATATAAATGCAGTCCATTTACCATTTACCATTTAAGTTTAGCGTATTTTGATTTCTACTTACCGAGAAGTTTCTGCTTTTCCTTTAAGACAGGTTTAGCCAGGCTAGACCTCTTCAACCAGACCACCATTGCACGGATCCTTCCTGCCCACCTTGAAACGGAGGGCACATTGTACAGTTTTTGAGCAGCAATGTTTAGTGTGTTAGCAAAGCAGCCAATCTTTATTATGCTCATTTTTTTCACTGCCACATCCATGTTTGCTGCATTGTCTACAGTGATGGCTACAACTTTGTGCTTTATTTCAAATTCATCCAGAATGCCTCCTATTTCCTCTGCTATGACTTCCCCTGTCTGGGACGTGTAGACTGCCTTTGTATGGAGTACATTCTCCTTCATGGAACCTTATTTCACATAGTGGACTGTAACGGTCAAATAGTGGTCTTGAGCCACACTGGTCCACCCATCAGCAGTCACCGCCACATCAGCCACAACTTGCAACTTCCTCTTCAGATTTTCCTTTTCTACTGCATACCATGCAGGAATAAGTGTATTTGACAGCAGGTCTCTGCTGGGGGACTGATACTGGGGGTTTAAGGTGCTTATCATCTCCCTATACAGTGGATTATATCCTTCATCACCAAGATGGCGCCAGTGTGTGTGGCTTGCCGTCTGTCACTGTCATTACTGTGTCTGTTTTTGCTGTTTGTTTTGCTTTTTGCCCGGGATGTCGACTCTCTGCTGGTGTATGATCGTCAAACACTGCTCGATCTGAGATTTTTTGCTGAAAATTCAGTAAAATTGGATGATGGTGGACGTGAAACCTTGCCCCCGCTCCTGGCGAGGCTCCCGACTCACCTTTGGCATGCCCCGGCTCCACCTTCTCGGCGTGAGCGCCGACGAAAGCGCACCCGCCGCCGAGGAAAACGTAGTGGCCGGCTGGTGAGGCTGAAGGCTCGTCTTGCATGGTGTTCTACGCCTTTTTGGACTGAGTTTGGAGTTGTGTCTACCCTCGTTATTCCTCGACGCTCGCTGGACTCTGTCGGCACCTGGCTGGTACCTGTCGTCGGCCCGGAAGAGGTGTTCCAGCCCCGCGGCCCCTGCTCTCCTCGTCCCCACTGGCGCCGAGTCAATCACAGCAACTTGCGGTCTCTGTGTCGGGTTTCACAAACATCCAGCGCCGCGGATCCGCCGGTTCCTGCCAGGTTTGGGCTGATAAATGCTAGATCTCTAGCAAATAAGACTTTTGTCTTAAAGGATTTTTTCACGTCCCAAGGATTGGATTTCCTCTGTGTAACTGAGACATGGCTGAGTGATGGTGAGTCCAGCGCTTTCACAGAATTTTTAAACCATGATTGCTGCTACCTTAACTGCCCGCGAAAATCTGGCCGAGGAGGAGGAATAGCGACTGTATATAAGAGTCATTATAAATGTAAGCAGATATTGCTGTCATCCGCTTTCAGCAGCTTTGAGCTGAGTTTATTTGAGATTGGTCGCTCTCACACAGTGTTGTGTGTTGTGGTCTATCGGCCCCCTAAGTACAATAAGGACTTTTTAAATGAATTTTCTGATTTCCTGGCTGAAATCATGCCTAAATATGATCGTGTTCTAATTGTTGGGGATTTTAATGTTCATGTGTGTTGTCCTGATAAGCCAATGACAAAGGGTTTTTTAAACCTCATTGATTCTTTTAATTTTGTGCAATCTGTGTCTGGACCCACACAAGAACATGGACACACACTTGATCTTGTTTTATCATATGGTTTGCCTGTTTTTAATCTAGAGATATGTGACGCAGTGTTTTCTGACCATATGCCTGTATTATTTGAGACTCCTCTTGCCTGTCATACATTTAAACCTCGCGCTGCTGCAAGGCGCTGTCGCATGATTAACCCTTCCACTGCTGCTCAGTTCTCGGCTGCTTTCAGTCAGAACACCATCACTCCTGAGTCTGTATTGCACACAGAAGAGCTTAGCTCATGGTTTCACTCCACCTGCCAAACTGTTTTAGACACTGTGGCTCCATTAAAATCCCGGCAGCCTAAAACTAAATCTGAGCCCTGGCTAAATTATATGACTCATGCTGCTAGACGTGAGTGCCGTAAAGCTGAGCGCAAGTGGAAGAAGGACAAACTACAGGTGTCTCTTCAAATGTTAAGGGATTGTTGGCGTCGTTTCCAAGAAACTGTGAAAGATGCTAAAAGAAAACATTTCTCAGATATTATTCTGGCAAATTGTCACAAGCCTCGTGTTTTGTTTAACACCATTGACTCATTTTTAAATGCCCCGCAGAATGCTTGTATGGAGGCATCTCCTGCTATGTGTGAAAATTTCCTTTGCTTTTTTATTGATAAGATCTCTTCTATTAGGTCTCAAATTGCACCCTCAGCTTCAGACCCGTCAATCTATGTCCCCTGCTCGGCTGTTTTTGATCATTTTGAGCCGGTGACTTTTTCTTTTTTAGAGGAGGTTGTTGGTCACTTGAAGCCCTCGGGTTCTCCGAATGATGCTGTCCCCCCTCGACTATTTAAGGAGGTTTTCCCCACTATAGGACCATCTGTTGTTGCAGTTATAAATAGTAGTCTTACCTCGGGTGTGGTCCCTGAAATTTTAAAACATGCAGTAGTTCAACCTCTGATTAAAAAACCTGCTCTAGATCCGTCAGTTCTGGCTAATTTCAGGCCTATTTCCAAATTGCCCTTCCTTTCAAAAATCTTGGAGAAGATTGTGCACAGTCAATTATTGGCCTTTTTGGAAGAACATAATATACTAGAGGTTTTCCAGTCCGGTTTTAAAACCTTGCACAGCACCGAAACCGCTCTTTTAAGAGTTTTTAATGATATCTTCTTAGCGACTGACTCTGGCGACTGTGTTATCCTTGTGCTTTTAGATTTAACTGCTGCATTTGACACAGTGGATCATGAAATATTGATTTCACGTTTAAGGCAGTGGGTGGGCATCAGTGGCATAGCACTGGAGTGGTTTAGGTCATACTTAGCGGATCGAACTTTTTGTGTTAGCGTAGGTGAATTTGAATCCTCCTCTGCTCCTCTCTTGTGTGGGGTCCCACAAGGCTCAGTCCTCGGCCCTCTGCTCTTTTCTTTGTATTTGCTTCCACTTGGTTCTATACTTAGAAAGTACGGCATTTCATTCCACTGTTATGCAGATGACAGTCAGATTTATGTACCTCTTAAAAAGATAAATGATAACTCTGTTGGACAATTACTCAATTGCCTCGACGACATAAAGGCCTGGATGGCTCTGAACTTTTTAAATTTTAATGATAACAAAACAGAAGTGATGGTTTTTGGAGGCACCACTGGGACCCCGCCTGCAGATCTGGGCTCCCTGGATCCCTATATTAAACCTAGCATTACAAACCTAGGAGTTAAAGTGGACCCTGAGCTTAAATTTGACAGTCAAATTAAAGCTGTTGTCAAATCAAGCTTCTTTCATTTGAGGCAGTTGGCCAAAATAAAGCCTATTCTGTCAAGACAACACTTTGAAACTGCAATCCACGCCTTTGTAACTACACGGCTGGACTATTGTAATTCACTATATGTGGGGGTTAGTGGGTCCTCCATCACCCGTCTCCAGATGATACAAAATGCAGCAGCACGTCTTTTAACGGGCACGCGTAAACATGAGCACATTTCCCCTATTTTAGCTTCACTACACTGGCTGCCTATTCAATTTAGGATCCATTTTAAAATTCTGTTATTTGCTTATAAATCATTAAATGGTCTTGCCCCGCCATACCTCTCTGAGGTTCTACACTATTATAAACCCTCCGCACTCTCAGGTCAGATGATCAGCTGCTCCTGATTGTGCCTAAAACTAAGCGTAAGCTCAGAGGGGACCGTGCCTTTGCTGTGTCTGCCCCTAAACTTTGGAATGATCTGCCTTTCCACGTTAAGCAGGCTTCTTCTTTATCTGTTTTTAAAACACTTCTTAAAACCCATCTTTACTCTTTGGCCTTTGACACTTAGTAAGATGTCGACTCCATTTATCTTATTTTATTTGTTAGTTTGAATGTTTTATTGTATGGTTATTAATTGTACAAATGTTTATCTTTTCTGTACAGCACTTTGGTCAACTTTGGTTGTTGTAAAGTGCTTAACAAATAAAGTTGGTATGGTATGGTATGGTATAATTAACATTAGAGCACAAAACATTAACAATATAATGGTTTCATTTTTTTTACTGACAATGACAGTAAAATATGTCATCAAGGCTAAAGAAGGCTATATTGCTACCTTTTAAAAAAACTCCCTTTATATCGATAGCTTGCTCACCTCCACCATGGGGCATCCACTGTCGAAAAAGGTAGCAAACCTTTAACAATAAACCCTGTGACTGCTCTGTGGCACTGATCTCGCATTTGTGTGGACATTTTCCCTCTTGCTGCCAGTGTGAAGGTATTGACACTTTCTGGTATTGTCTTCCTATTCCTAACATCAGGGTGGACCGGTGCAGAGGCTAATGTGAAGGGAGAAATAGACAGCGCTAACACTGCAGCAGCCGACTAGCAGCACAAGCTACATGTAACATACATACATAAAGTGGTAGTTAACGTTATTCGGTTTAAGTAGTGAAATTACACTTATCTGTCAAGTATTTCTAAAATGTGTAACCTTAACATTATGTTGGAAAAACAAAGATGCTGCCTGGTCAAAGAATAACGTTATAGCTCCTAGGTAGCTAACGTTACATCGCAACGCAGAGTTGCATCCACACACATTAAAACCACTCACGTTAGCGAGCGTACACAGTTTAACTTCTATTCGCTAAAAAAATGTTATCTATCTTACCTGCTACAATCCCAGATGATGTTGAAGGGGGTGGGTTTGACTGCGAGGAGGTGAAAGGCTCGTCTTCTGGTTCCATCTTTTTGCAGTCGAATACCGTGCAACTTTCTGCCTTAATATTTATTCCGTGCATGGTCAAGTGCTTCATTAAATTTGTGGTATTTCCGCCTTTGGTTGAAATTCTCTTGTCACATATGTTGCACGTCGCTGACTCGGCATCCACTTTTATAAAGTGTAGCCACACTTTAGATCTCTTTGGCATTTTAAAATGCTTCGGTAGTAGTAGAAAACAGTAGTAGGCAACAGTAGGCCTAAAGTAGTAGACAATAACTTGCGCTTGTTTGTGTTGTGTGACTGCGTGCGAGTTGGACTCGAGTATCTTCAGAAATCCTCCCCGTCACGTGGTGGTGGACAGCCAATCGTCGGCGGCGAGTGCGGCGCCGGCGACTTTAGGTTCTTACATGCAAGTGCTACAGGCTTACACAGACACATGCGCTTGGCTTTTGGAACCGAAATTTGGCACCGAAAAAAAAATCATTTTCCGATACTCAAAGTATCGGAGTTTTTCGTTCGATACCATAAAAGTATCGACGTTCGGTGCCCAGCCCTACTCACGCCTTTCTCTCACGTCCCTCGGCCTCGATCGTCCTGCTCGCCACACTGGTATACACTGGCAGGAAGATTCTTTTCAAATTGCTGCTCCACCATTACAATAGTTGCGTTAATGTTCACTGTAACGCTTCACTCGCTGCAACACTGAGAATACAAGTTCTTGTGTTTTCTTGTATACAGTTTTCTAGTGCACATAATAACAAATTCACAAATACATATTGATTTAAAGTAGTTTCACAGAAAATGGTTGTTTCAGTGTTACAATTTAGGATGTAAATTGTGTAATTTTTAAAATTGTGACACGTTTGTCAGCGTTTGCGTTCTCATCCTGTGTTACCTGTGCAGGTGATCATGATGTATCTTCAGGTTCTGGAGTGTGAGAAGAACACCAGACTGCTTCAGATAGCCTGGTGAGATCCTGAACTAAACATTGTGATGAAAATGTCTCTGGTAACTGGTGTAACCTATGTTCTCTGAATAGGGAACGAGACGCTGCGTAGCTTATGACGCAGTGGGAACGCCCTCTGGGTGTGCCGATTGTCTGAAGCCCTTATAGAATCACGCCAATTCCATTGGCTGATGGCGCGGCCGCGCCCTTGACGCCTCTGCGTCATCATACTATAACAGCGCGCGCCCGGCATCTGCTCCTCAGATTTCTCTGCCGAAAAGGATTCCTGTCGGCAGCGCAAGGAGCTTGGCAGCAAACGCAGCGTCTCGTTCCCTATTCAGAGAACATAGGTTACACCAGTAACCAGAGACGTTCTCTTTCATAGGTTCACTCAACGCTGCGTAGCTTATGACGCAGTGGGAACGATATACCAAACTCGCCAAGCTACAGTGCTGCCAAAACTAGAACAAAATCAGATCACGCGTACTGCTGGTTCAAGCAGACAAAACCTGGGAACCTGGAGTCGTATCAAGATCCAAATTGTAGAATTTGACAAAAGTGTGTGGAGAGGACCATCCTGCCGCCACAGAAATGTCTTCCAGGAGAGCACCTCTAAAAAGAGCTTGAGAGGCAGCCACGCCCCTGGTGGAATGCGCCCTGATGTTAAGAGGTGAAGGCAGACCACGCACCTCGTAAGCCAATGAGATAGCGTCCGTGACCCAGTGGGAAATTCTTTGTTTGGATGCAGCAAGCCCGCGGCGGCCAGCACCAAAACATACCAAGAGCTGGTTAGATATCCTCCAGCCCCTGGAACGATCCACATACATCTTTAATACCCGGACCGGGCAAATCAAGTTAAGCTTACTGTCTTCCTCAGACTCAAAAGGAGGAGGGTGGAAAGAGCGAAGGTTAACAACTTGGGACCGGAATGCTGTGGATAAAACTTTAGGCACATAACCAGGCCTTGGTCTCAAAGAAACCTTGACCAAGCCGGGAGCAAAATCAAGACATGACTCGCTAACGGAAAAGGCCTGCAGATCCCCAACCCGCTTCAAAGAAGTCAAGGCTAACAAGAGGGCAACCTTGAGAGTCAGAATCCGATCCGGAGCTGACTCCAAGGGCTCAAAGGGGGCCTCCGTTAAGCCCTCCAGGACGATCGAGAGGTCCCAGGAGGGAATACCAGGGGAGCGTACTGGTTTCAGGCGTCTAACCCCACGCATAAAAGCAGAAACTAGCCTCACTTTACCTAGGGGAATCTCATCCGATTCCCTGTGAGCAGCAATGGCAGCAACATAAACCCTTAAGGTAGTGGCTGCCGCCCCCGAAGCAAACTTATCCTGTAAGAATTCCAGTACTGAACCAACTGGGCAGTCGACTGGGTCTAAAGCGTGTGCTGAGCACCATGATACAAAGACCCCCCACTTAGAGGAGTACAACTTTCTTGTGGAGGGAGCTCTAGAATTGGCAATGGTCTCCTGGACATCAGCGGGAAGCCCAACGTCCAACGCTAACGACCCCTGATGGGCCGTACGTACAGTTTCCAAATCTCGGGACGAGGATGCCATATCCTGCCCTGAAGTTGGAGCAACAGATCCTCCCTGACTGGAATCTCCCAAGGGGGGAGTTCCAAGAGGGGAATTAGTTCTGAAAACCATGGTTGGGACGGCCAGAATGGAGCTACCAGGAGGAGACGAACTCCGCTCTCCCTCACCCTGGAAAGAACTGCCTGGATAAGCTTGACAGGAGGGAAAGCATAAAGCCTCTTCCTCGGCCAAGGGTGGGCGAATGCATCTATCCCCAGAGGAGCTGGGGGGCTCAAGGAGAACCAAAGAGGGCACTGGGACGATTCCTGGGATGCAAAAAAGTCCACTTCCGCCTCTCCGAACACTTCCCAAATTAGAGCTACCGTCTGACGGTTCAATGTCCATTCCCCTGCCCTGAGTTTCTGCCTCGACAGAAAAACTGCTGCGAGGTTGAGGGCTCCTGGAACATGGACTGCCCTTAGCGACAAGAATTTGTCCTGAGACCAAAGGAGTAAGCGGCACGCATGCCTGTCCAGGGTGCGCGACCGCGAGACCCCCTGTCGATTTATATGAGACACCACTGCCATATTGTCCGTTCTGACAATGACGTGATGACCTCTGAGAAATGGGAGAAAGTGAAGGAGGGCCAGGGAAACAGCTCTCAGCTCCAAGCTGTTTATGTGCCAATCGAGAGTCTCTCCAGTCCAAACCCCGCTTGCTAGTCTCCCTTCGAAAACCGCACCCCATCCGGTTAGAGAGGCATCCGTCGTAATCATCTGGCGATGGAAGACTGCACCCATGCTGACCCCCCTTTGAAGGAAAAGAGGGTCCCGCCAAATTGAAAGTGCGTGGAGGCAGCCACTCGACACCTTCAACCGGCGAAAAACCGGTCCTGTGGACCGGGCACCCGAGAGTCTCATCCACCAGAGAAAGGGTCTCATGTGGAGTAACCCAAGGGGTAGCACTGTGGATGCTGCGGCCATGAGGCCCAGCAGCCTGTGACAAGTGCCCACAGAAACATGATGACCGAGTGAAAAACGGGCCAAACATGTTAGAATGCTGGAAATCCGGGCAGGAGCCAACTGGGCCCGCATCAGAACAGAATCCAGGCGCACCCCTAGGAAGACTGTGCTTAGAGCTGGGGCAAGAACACTCTTCTCCGTGTTCAATCTCAGGCCGAGAGACTGAATGTGACGAAGGACAAGGTCCCTGTGGTGAGTCACTAATTCTTTGGAGTTGGCTAAAAGGAGCCAATCGTCCAGGTAATTGAGTATCCGGATGCCCTGGAGCCGCAAAGGGGCCAGAGCAGCATCCATACACTTCGTGAAAGTTCTTGGTGCTAGGGCAAGACCAAAGGGGAGGACCTTGTATTGGTATGCCTTTGCCCCGAAGGAGAACCTGAGGAACCTTCTGTGTCGTTTCACTACCTGAATATGAAAATATGCATCCTTCAGGTCTATTGTTATGAACCAGTCCCCTGCTCGAATTTGAGAGATGATGGCCTTGAGCGTCAACATCTTGAATTTCCCTTTGTAGAGACAAAAATTCAGCCGGCGCAGGTCTAGTATTGTGCGCAGACCTCCGCCCTTTTTGGGGACCAGGAAGTAACGACTGAAGAGGCCCTGCTCGATCTCCTCTGGGGGAACCTCCTCGATGGCCCCTTTGAATAAAAGGGAGGAAATTTCCTGCTGTAGAACAGAAGCCTCTGAGGCGCTGTTGACTACAGTTGGGCAGACCCCGTTGAAGCAAGGGGGCGGGCGACAGAACTGGAGTGTGTAGCCGAGCCGGACTGTGCGGAGGACCCAGGGCGACACCCCTGGCAGACGCTCCCAAGCTGGAAAGGATTGAGAGAGAGGGGGTAGAGTGGTGCAAGGCGGCGGACATACCTGAAATAGGTTGATGTGTTGGCTTCCGTGTGGCGGAGCAGTCCAACGTGAAGGAAAGCCGTTGACGTTCTGACACGTAGAGAGGGGCACTACTGCCTGGTTGGCTAGGACCAATGGTTTCCGCCTGTTGCTGAGAGAAAACGAGAGTGTCTCCTACGCGAGCGATAGGAATCGGGTGTGCCGAAAGGGAGGGGAGAAAGCAGAGCGCGTCTCCTTCCTCCTGCTCCAAACGGTTTGGACATCGTTGAGGGGTGGCTGCACTTCGAAACACGCTGGGTGGCGAAAGTGGCCGGTATAGAAAAGGAGAGCGAGTGGGAGGTGGACAGAAACGCTTGCGCGGTCTGATCCAACCTCGCAGATCGAGAGAAGCTCTCCTTTTTCTGACCTGCAGGTCAGGAGCGATTCGAGGAGGCCGGAGCGAAGGGCTTGTTAGACCGCTTCAGCTCGAGGCGCTTATGGGGCCGTTGGCGAGGGAACGGGCGACCACGGGCTCCCCAGACCGTAGCGGGTGGGGGATGAGCCGAGTCACTTCTCCTATCAGAAAACTCCGATCTATGAGAAGAGCTTTCTCTGGGCAGGGCAGGGGCGGGTTTGGAGGATTCCCTAGCCCTCCTGGGCATAAACTGCCTGAGGGCAGCTGACTGGGACTTAGCAGCCCGAAATTTTTCCACCACTGTGTTGACTGCCTCTCCAAATAACCCTGATTGAGATACTGGAGCGTCCAAGAGGAAGACCTTCTCCTTGTCGCGGATTTCAGTGAGGTTCAACCAAAGGTGGCGCTCTGCAGCAATCTCCCCCGCCATAGAACGCCCTACGGCGCGTGCCGTATGCTTGGTGGCCCTCAAGGCCAGATCGGTAGCCATGCGCAGCTCCTTGACGGCCTCCGGAGTGATACCGTCACCCTCGTCCATCTCCTTCAAAACATCTGCTTGGTAGGCCTGGAGAATGGCCATGGTGTGGAGGGCCATGCCAGCCTGACCGGCTGCCATGTAGGACTTCCTGATAAGAGCGGAAGTAGTCCTGCATGGTTTTAGAAGGGAGGAGGGGACGAGACTTCCAAGACGGAGCTGACGATGGGGAGAGATGAGAAGCCAGCGTGTCCTCGACCGCTGGAATGGCTGAATAACCCTGCTCCACAGAACCAACGAGGTTGGTGAAGTCAGCGGCTGCCGCGTTAGTAAGGCGAGCGGAGAATGGCTGTTTCCAGGATCTGGAGATCTCAAGATGCAGATCAGTGAAAAAGGGGAGCTTTCTCCGTTTAGAGGACTGTGACTCGCGGGGCTCGTCTGGCTAGTCAATAGAGAGTTTCTCTGTAGCGCGCGAAAGTACGTCAACAAGCTCCGTGTAGGCCGCAGTAGGCCGCGCTTCCTGGCCGCTAGGCGGGAGAGCATCCGAAGCTAAAACAGGCCCGAAATCCTCGGAGTCGGAAGCCGTGGTGTAAATAATATCCTCCAGTCCGAAGGAAACCGATTCGCGTGCTCTCGGGCTGGGACACAAATAATCGTGAGAGAACTCGACTGGTTCGGCACCGCGTGCGTGCTCAGAAGACGGAGGGAGAGAAAGGGCATGGCCCGTCTGCTCAAACTCCATATCCTCGAGCTCTACATCCGAGCCCCAGGTCGCGGACTCAAACGAGGCCTCAGCGGCCTCGGGAGCGCGACGGGGGGGAACGAATGACTCCTTCTCAAACACCGCGAGCCGCGAACGGAGGGTTTTGAGAAGGAGGTTGTCACAAAATTTACATTTTGAGGAACCTAAAATAGCCTCACGCGCATGCGAAAACCCCAAACACTTAACACACTTACTGTGCGGGTCGTCGTTCGCGATAAAGCGAACGCATGGCGGCGGGCAACGACGATACTCCATGGCACTTCACCGCAAGGAGAACAGGGTTCCACTGAAAGCAGTCGCTGAAGTGCAGATGAAGAAAGTAGAAGAAATCCGTCGAGATAATTCGAAATACGGGCTTAGAAAAACCGAAACCGAAGGGCGAAATGGCCGCTTCGTGAAGGCAGAGAAATCTGAGGAGCAGATGGCGCGTGCACGCTGTTATAGTATGATGACGCAGAGGCGTCAAGGGCGCGGCCGCACCATCAGCCAATGGAATTGGCGTGATTCTATAAGGGCTTCAGACAATCGGCACACCCAGAGGGCGTTCCCACTGCGTCATAAGCTACGCAGCGTTGAGTGAACCTATGAAAGAGAACACACTTTTGTTTTAACGCTCCATCTGTGTTTCTCCAGGAACTACATGAACGACAGCTTGAGGACTGATGTGTTTTTGCGATATAGTGCTGAAACAGTTGCATGTGCCTGTATCTTTCTTTCTGCAAGAGTATTACAGGTGAATCACGTGTTTCTGCTGACGCTGACGTATTATTTCGATAATTTTATGTTTTTTAACTCCTCCATTAAACCTGACCTTCACACACATAGCATGTAACAAAAATAAGAACATTTTGCTAACATTCCTATTAAAGGAGGAGTTCACTTCAGAATTAAAATCTCCTGATATTTTACTCTACTCCACGTCACCCAAGATGTTCATGTGTTTCTTTCTTCAGTGGAAAAGAAATGAAGGTTTCTGAGGAAAACACTCCAGGATTTTCTCCATATAGTGACTTCAATGGAGTCCAGCGGGTCGAAGGTCCAGATGTGAGTTTCAGTGCAGCTTCAAAATCTCGACACGACCCAGCCGAGGAATAAGAGTCTGATCTAGACAAACCAGCGACATTTATAACAGAATACACATTTATATACTTTAAACCACTAATGCTGGTCTTGCACGAGCTGTGATGCGACACACATTACGTGATCAGGTTGAAAGGTCACATGGAAGAAACAGACCCAGTGTTCACAAAGCAAAACGTGCAAATACTAAGGCCCATGACACACTGGCTGCGTGGCGTGTCCGTTTTTATTTCGGCTCCCATGTTAACAAGTTACAGACTGCCTGTGTGACACGACGCGCGGAAAACGCATGCATGCTAGAAATACAACCGACGCCTATTTTTCACGCGATACGCAAGCATGTTGGTAGCGTTTCCAGGCAAAATAGAATAGGAAAAGATGTTTATATGTTATTTTCTACACAAATACATATTAACAAATTATATTTTGATGGTTGAAAGTCTAGGTTTTGACAAATTCAGATATAAACATAGGCCTAATTTAAAAATAAATATTATCATTTTTCAAATATTGCACCTGTCAATACAGAACGAAATATTCTGTAGTCTATTTTGCTGTCAATACTGCTGTCAGTAGGCTTTATATTTATGCTTAACACGAAGTATAGGGCTTCCACAACTCTCTCCCATATGTCGAACAAGGGTGATCCGTGTCAGCAGCGCCGCGTCAGACACGCTTGTGGTGTGCAAAGACACAGAAAACACGACGCAGCCGCCACGCAGCTGACACGCAACAGAAACGCCACGCTCATGCCATGCAGTCAGTGTGTCATGGGCCTAAGTCAAGCGCCATTTAAAAAAATTAAAAATAAATAAAAGGTAAAACAACGATGTAAGACGATTTTACAGTTGGAGGAGGAAATGAGATGTAGTTTTTCACTCTACATTTCTGACCCGGAACATGCGTGACCTTTCACCCTGATCACGTAATGTGTGTCGCATCACAGCTTGTGCAAGACCAGCATTAGTGGTTAAAAATATATAAATGTGTATTCTGTTATAAATGTCGCTGGTTTGTCTAGATCAGACTCTTATTCCTCGGCTGGGTCGTGTCGAGACTTTGAAGCTGCACTGAAACTCACATCTGGACCTTCAACCCGTTGGACTCCATTGAAGAGTCACTATATGGAGAAAATCCTGGAGTGTTTTCCTCAGAAACCTTCATTTCTTTTCAACTGAAGAAAAAAAGACATGAACATATTGGATGACGTGGAGGAGAGTAAACTATCAGGAGATTTTAATCCTAAAGTGAACTACTCTAATTTTTTTTAAACATTGTTGTCAGATCCCTCTGCCTGAGCAGCCGCCCTGGTTCTTGTTGTTCGGGGTGACAGAAGAGGACCTGATTGAGATCAGCTGTTGTATTCTGCGGCTGTACACACTGCAGTGTGATTCGCTGACGGCTCTTCAGCATCAGGTGGAGGAAACGCGTTTATCGTTGGCGAGCAACCCCGGAGGAAAAGCGTTTGTGACACACACCCCGACACACGAGCCGGCGGACAGTTTCTCTCCTGCGTCTAAACCTGGTGCGTTCATATATATATATATATACACAGTCAAAACAACGTTTATTCAGACACCTTCAACATTTCTCACATTATCAGTTTATTCGCTATCGTTTAGAAAATGGTAATAAAATATGACCAGGGGCCTCATTTATAAAACTTTGCGTAGGATTTGCGTCAGAAGTGGCGTACGGATGAAACATAGGACATGCGTACGCACAGAAATATTCAGATTTATAAAACCGTGCGCACGCACATCCTACGCAGATTTCTCTTAATAAATCACAACCAATTCTAAATGTAGCGCAGCTTTTGCGGCTTCATGTCACGCCCATAGCTGCCCATAAATAGTCCGTGAAACGCCCATAGTTGCCCATAAATAGTCCGTGAAATGCCCACAATTTAATATTCATCGATTGCAAAATCATGGCAAATACAGAGAGGAAAAACCAAGAAACTTAACTTCACTCAATGTCAAGTAGAAATTATCGTTGGCGAGGTGGAAAAGAGGAGAAAATGTTGTTTGGAGGGCACAGTGTGGGCTTTACTAATGCCAAAAAGGCACTTTAGTGGCAAAAGGTTGCAGACGCCGTTAATGCTGCAGCCTCACAACCTCGGACCGTGGCCGAAATAAAACAGAAATGGTCGGACATCAAAGTCGATGCAAAAAAGCGTCTAGCGCTCCATTATTGTGATGGCATAGGCCTAATGGCATTTTATTTCCATCCATTTGATTGCATCTGACAAGCTACAGATGTGTTATGAGGATGAATTGCATAACATGCCAATATTATTGCAGAACATATTTCACTTTTCTTTTTGCAAATATGTGTTTAATTTGCATTTCTGTAATCTTCGTTTGATTTTGTTTGTTTTGCACTGCAGATCGATCAAACGGGTGTTCGTGTTGTAGGCTGTTAATTGTAGGCTAATACTTGCTTTGTGAAGTCTTCATTTTATTTATGAGAGGCAGTATTGCCATTTCTTTAACATAACGGTCTACACTCTCTCACACTTTCACGTGTTTCTTCCATCTGCCGACGGTGTCGCCATTTCTCATTTCAGCCGTTTTTGTGCGTACGCCTGGGTCAGAGCTTGCGTGAAGGACCGCACATTTTCCCGTCAAGTTTGCTTTTTATAAATACCAATTATAGCGTAGAGAGCGGCGTACGCCTTCTTTTGTGCGCACGCAACGTTTATAAATGAGGCCCCAGAACTCAGAGTTATGAAATCAGTTGATATTTCACTGGTTTTGTCCGTCCTTCCGTTAGACTCTCACACATGAATTATGTGTGATATATGTATTAAATTTAACTACACAATTAGATAATACCAGTTTAGCTCAACCAGTGACCCAGCAATGCTTCATGTTGTTCAGTCTGTGTGTAAAAAGAGCATTAGTTATTAAAGAAAAAACACCTCAGCAAAACATGATCAGTTCAAAGTTTCCCAATCATTTTTTAATTTTACTGGTAGTCGCTGTATGAAGAGTATTTAGGTATAATATGTCACAGTTTACTTTATTTTGCTCTCCTCACTTACATTAATGAACTATAGTGTCCTGCACACGCTAGTAAAAAAAACTAGACATGACATCTGGTGACTGCATAATTTTTGGTTTGATATATATAAATATGTTTCTGCTGTACATTCATTCTCTCGTTCTCTCAGCGACTCCTGCAGAAAACCAGAAAAACCATGAATCTCCACTGTCGCATCTCGCCCTCAAAAACGCCTGTCGAAAGATCATGTGCCGAGAACGGTGAGCTACACGACTTTACAAGAGTGACATTAGTGATTTTAGGTAGTGTTTCACGTTTGTCTCTCAGTAGGAAGCGCCTGAGTCGCAGTGATGAACGACGAAACACTCGCTGGATCCCGTCTCCTCCCAGACGCAGGTACCCCTCATCTATTGTTATGATGCTGAAGGATGAACCCAATAGCAGACAGCAATAGATTCTCACAGGGTTTATTTAAAGGACAAAAACAGAAAACAAAACCCACGATGGGGCAAAACAAGGCAGGACAAGACTAGACTAATATTCAGACTAACTACTAAGACAGGAACAAACAAACACTTCATGGAACAGACTTCCAACAAGTAACTTACGGCTGATTGACACAGAGTAGGTCACAACGTCAAACAGTGTTAAACAATGAACCGGCACAGGACAGCAAATACACAGGGATTATAAAGGGAACATTAATGACAAGGACAGGTGAAACTGACTAGACAATAATCACAAGACTAGGATAACAAGGGGGCGGGGTAACATAACGAGACACCACAAGCACATGGCCAAACAATTGGCCATGCGCTTGTACACAAAACATGATTCTGTCATGATCCTGCCTCACGACTAGGAAAATCAAGAATACTAAGGCAGAATCATGACAGAACCCCCACCTTAAGGAGCGGCTACCAGACGCTCCTCAAGGGGACATTAAACACGGGACATGACAGACTGTGACAAAGACAAGATCCAACAAAACATGGAAAACACTAATAATGGCAAACACGAAAAAACAATAACGGGGTTGGGGTGAAACATCAAATACAACATACAAGGCAAGGGGGGTGGAGGAAACACAGAGTTCATGGGGGGAGGTCCAGGGTGGATGGGAGGACTGGGGGTCTTGGGTCCACGGGATGAGGGCTGAGGACGAGGACTCTGGGCAGGTTTTGACGGACACACACGAGGAGAGGATTTCGGCGAAACAGTCCGGGGCTTAGTGGAGACAGGGAAAACAGTCCGGGAACTATTGGTGACAGGAACAAACGGGGAAACAGTCCGGGGACTAGTGGAGACAGGGACAAACGGGGAAACAGTCCGGGGGCTGGTGGAGACAGGGACGAACGGGGAAACAGTCCGGGAATTAGTGGCGACCGGGAAAACAGACTGGGGTACTGCATTGGTGGCAGCGACAACAGACTCAGACATAGAGGACACAGAGGATGGGGAAACGGGACTCATGACGGGGGACATGGCAGGCGAAGGAACAGGACTGGGTGCTGCGCTCTTAGCGGCAGGCGTGTGTGCTGCGCTCTCGGTGACAGGCGTGTGTGCTGCGCTCTCGGTGACAGGCGTGTGTGCTGCGCTCACAGCGGCTGGCGAGGGTGCGTCGCTCTCTGTGACAGGCGTGGGTGCTTCGCTCACAGTGACAGGTGTGGGTGCTGCGCTCACAGTGACAGGCGTGGGTGCTGCGCTCACAGTGACAGGCGTGGGTGCTTCGCTCACAACGGCTGGCGAGGGTGCGTCGCTCTCTGTGACAGGCGTGGGTGCTGCGCTCACAGTGACAGGCGTGGGTGCTGCGCTCACAGTGACAGGCGTGGGTGCTGCGCTCACAGTGACAGGCGTGGGTGCTGCGCTCACATACGGTGTGACAGTGACAGCGTGGGTGCTGCGCTCACAGGGACAGGCGTGGGTGCTGAGGACAAGACAGGATAGACAGGGGGTTCAAGGATCTTGACTAGACGGGACAGGTATTCGGACAGGGTCTTGGCCGCTATGACGACGGGCATCTCCTGTCGCGCCGAAACAGCTTGCAGGACATCTTTAGCGGCTAGATCGGCCGCAACTCTCTCTGCAGATCCTGGGACGGCGCTTGCTGGACTGGGCTCATGGACAGCGCTTGCTGGAGCGGGCTCATGGACAGCGCTTGCTGGAGCGGGCTCATGGACAGCGCTTGCTGAGCGGGCATGACAGCGCTTGCTGGAGCGGGCTCATGGACAGCGCTTGCTGGAGCGGGCTCATGGACAGCGCTTGCTGGAGCGGGCTCATGGACAGCGCTTGCTGGAGCGGGCTCATGGACAGCGCTTGCTGGAGCGGGCTCATGGACGGCGCTTGCTGGAGCGGGCTCATGGACGGCGCTTGCTGGAGCGGGCTCATGGACGGCGCTTGCTGGAGCGGGCTCATGGACGGCGCTTGCTGGAGCGGGCTCATGGACGGCGCTTGCTGGAGCGGGCTCATGGACGGCGCTTTGCTGGAGCGGGGCTCATGGACGGCGCTTGCTGGAGCGGGCTCATGGACGGCGCTTGCTGGAGGGCTAGCGGCGCTGCGGAGCGGGTCATGGACGGCGCTTGCTGGAGCGGGCTCATGGACGGCGCTTGCTGGAGCGGGCTCATGGACGGCGCTTGCTGGAGCGGGCTCATGGACGGCGCTTGCTGGAGCGGGCTCATGGACGGCGCTTGCTGGAGCGGGCTCATGGACGGCGCTTGCTGGAGCGGGCTCATGGACGGCGCTTGCTGGAGCGGGCTCATGGACGGCGCTTGCTGGAGCGGGCTCATGGACGGCGCTTGCTGGAGCGGGCTCATGGACGGCGCTTGCTGGAGCGGGCTCATGGACGGCGCTTGCTGGAGCGGGCTCATGGACGGCGCTTGCAGAGCGGGCTCATGGACGGCGCTTGCTGGAGCGGGCTCATGGACGGCGCTTGCTGGAGCGGGCTCATGGACGGCGCTTGCTGGAGCGGGCTCATGGACGGCGCTTGCTGGAGCGGGCTCATGGACGGCGCTTGCTGGAGCGGGCTCATGGACGGCGCTTGCTGGAGCGGGCTCATGGACGGCGCTTGCTGGAGCGGGCTCATGGACGGCGCTTGCTGGAGCGGGCTCATGGACGGCGCTTGCTGGAGCGGGCTCATGGACGGCGCTTGCTGGAGCGGGCTCATGGACGGCGCTTGCTGAGCGGGCTCATGGACAGCGCTTGCAGATGCGGGCTCATGGACAGCGCTTGCAGATGCGGGCTCTGGGACAGCGCTTGTAGATGCGGGCTCTGGGACAGCGCTTGCTGAGGCGGGCTCTGGGACAGGCTGAGATGAAGGACAAGAAGCTCCCCTCCTCCTCTTCTTCTTAGGTCGAGGTGCAGACGCCGTTGGCGGACTGGTGAGTGGTTGGGGAACCTCCACGGGGACAGTTACTGGTGCAGGAAGGGCAGTCTCAGACAGTGTAGACTCCGCAGCGGAGGACTCCGAAGCGGACTCCCACGAGACACGTCTTCCTCGTTTGCCGCAGAGACTCGTGGGCGGAGATGATGTCTCAGGAACTGAAGCGGCGTGGGCCTGGTCCCCAAGTGTCACAACACCTATCATAAGACCCTCCGGGATCACGGGCAGCTTGGCGGATGGTAAGCTCGTGGGTATCTGTGACTCTCTCCGCGATAAACGATCCACCATTTCCGTGAACGGACGGGTCACCAGCTCCTCCCGTTCAGCCAGGGGTGGAGGAGAGTTTAGACCTGCGACTAGGTAGCGGTTTAGGAGGGACTCCGGTAAGAAAAACCTCCTTTCATTCGCGACCCGGGCATACTCCCTTACTGATCGCTGTCCCTGAGCGGGAATCGGGAGTCTGCCCCTCTTTGCATCAGCGATGGCCTGGTACCACCAATCCTTTGGGTCCGGCTGGCACATGACGGGCGAGGACATACTGTCCGCTGGGTTCTGTATTGGCCGGTTCATTCTGTTATGATGCTGAAGGATGAACCCAATAGCAGACAGCAATAGATTCTCACAGGGTTTATTTAAAGGACAAAAACAGAAAACAAAACCCACGATGGGGCAAAACAAGGCAGGACAAGACTAGACTAATATTCAGACTAACTACTAAGACAGGAACAAACAAACACTTCATTGAACAGACTTCCAACAAGTAACTTACGGCTGATTGACACAGAGTAGGTCCCAACGTCAAACAGTGTTAAACAATGAACCGGCACAGGACAGCAAATACACAGGGATTATAAAGGGAACATTAATGACAAGGACAGGTGAAACTGACTAGACAATAATCACAAGACTAGGATAACAAGGGGGGCGGGGTAACATAACGAGACACCACAAGCACATGGCCAAACAATTGGCCATGCGCTTGTACACAAAACATGATTCTGTCATGATCCTGCCTCACGACTAGGAAAATCAAGAATACTAAGGCAGAATCATGACATCTATAGCATTCACACCTGAATATTCATAACCTGACGGAATAGACAAGTCAGCTCTATTTATACAGCGCTTTTTACAACACCGAGTGTTTCAAAGCAGCTTTACAGAGAAAAAAGGAAAATAATGCAACAAAGTTTGTTTCTAGAAGAAAATAGCGTCACAGTCCAGCTTAATTTCAGTGATGTTTCATTTCTGTTGTAAAAAAAAATATTAATTTAGTTAATTTATATATATATATACTGTATATATAGCCGCTCTGGAGAAAACCGTGATGTCATCGTCCAGCTCAGTTCAGATCTCATATAATAGTGTCAATGCAGGAGATCAATAATACTGTTGAATATTAAATTAAATAGTTTTAAATAGAAAATGAAATGAAACAGAATAATTTTAACCAGTCTGTCTTTCAGGCGCAGTCGTAGCGAGTCCTCTCCATCGCTGTCTGTTTCTCCCGAACACACACACTCCTACAGACACCGACAGAGGGAACGCGAACGAGAGCGGGCAAATCGTACGGCTCGCAGGAGATGATGTCATCAGGTGTCGGGGGGAGTGGCCTAAAACTGAAGCCGCTTGTGTGGATCTAAACTGCCTAGAAAAAAGTATTTTGTATTGTGTATTTTCTGAGAGAGAAATCTAGTCACAGTCTGCATACGAGTTGAAATAAAATGGGAGAATTTTAATAACGTGTGTTTAAAATGTTTTTTTTCTTTTTGTATTGCAGGAATACATGCAGAAATTTTACAAAATACAAATATTGACAAATAAAAATGAAACAAAGACAAACAATAATTTAGGGATAGACGAAAGAAAGAATAAACATAGAGAAAAGAAAGACCTTAAAATTTGGGGGTGTTGAGTGTTTTAGGGTGTTCAGTAATTTAACATATTTTACCAGTAATACTTTACAATAAGGTTTATTAGTTAGCATGAACTAATAATGAACTGCACGTAAACAGCATTTATTAATCTTTGTTCATGTTAATTTCAACATTTACTAACACTTTATTAAAATATTGTTAACATTAGTGAACTAACATGAACAAACAATGAACAGCTGTATTTTTATTAACTAATGTTAACAAAGATTAACAAAAACAGGAACAAATGTATTGCTCATCGTTAGGTCTTGTTAGTTAATACATTAACTAATGAACCTTATTGTAAAGTGTTACCCTTTCTCTCGCCCCTGCAAACAATAACGATAATAATAAAGATAGTGTATGATTTTCTGTAAAAAAAAAAAAAAGAAAATTATAATTTTTTAAATAAAATGCTAGTTGAAGTATCCTCAGCTATTAATTGCTAAACAGTGAAGAGTTTGTTTGGGCCGTTGATATTAAGCCCTGTGGGATCGTGGTGGGCTTACTAATGAATTAGGCTGCTAACTAGAGCGAGTTTAATTAGCCTGATGGGAATAATTAATCCCTCAATGCATATGTATCTCTGGTGGAATCTCATGGTATCTTCTCCTTCCCCAGCAGGACCAGGTTTGGGTTGGGTTGGGTTGGTATATATGTGGTGATGAGGTCACTGAGACGTCACCGAGAGAATCTTCATAAATACTGAAAAAATCTCAAGCACTTTGATCACTGGATTGTCCAGTTTTCAGGTGAAACATGGCGGCTCAAGCTAAAGCCTCTCAGCGCACGCCGTCGTCTGTGCTCTACGTCGCCGTGTACATTATTCTGGTGATGCTGGGGAACGTTGGGAACACCGCGGTCATCGGAGTGGTCGGAGACGGACTTCTCCGGGATACGGGAGTCATCCGAAACTCAGATGTGATCCTGGTCAACATGGCTTTCTCCAACCTGATGGTGTCGCTGGCCAGAAACACTCTCCTGGTGATCTCCGACATGGGAGTGGAGGTACGGAAGAGTTACGGGAGGGGGATTGTTGGGAGTGTGTGATATAATGTCAGTTTCTGGTTCGGTGTTGAAAAAACGCTAAGTCAAGTCACCTTCATTTATATAGTAAATGTATATTAAAGTAACAGAGATTGTTTAGCCTTTACAGAAGCTCTAGAATAAAGTTATTGTCCAGATAAAGTTGTTGGTTCTGTGTTGGAAAAACGCTAAATGGTTGTAAAAGATGTCCAAATCAATGTTTAAATTTAATTTCGTATGTTCATGTCAAGAGGATGGAAAGGTGTAGAGCCTAACAGATGAATGTAATAACGTCTTGAGGTGCGTAGATCCAAAAAATCAGAAAAAAGATCCGCACACGAAAATAAGCCAAAAAGCTCACAGGATTTAATTGTCCAGAGGCCACAAATAAAGTGCAAAATGTTTTCGGGTTCACTGCTTTATTCATATGTTCATGTGTAACAAAATTCATCCTTGATCCATGGAGTTGATTGAGCCGTGAACAGGGGTTGAGGTGTTGGTCTGACAGGTGTAGAGGGAGATTAACCCAGCGTTTGAAAGCGGAGACATGTAAAACGCTTGTGATGGTGTAACTTCAGATGGCTGGTGGTACTGGGAGATTCCCTTTAGTCTGTATCCCAGTCAGGAATAACAGGATCAGCGCAAAGCAGACAGTCGGTTTTAAACCCGGACTTAACTTAACTCTACGATATCCTTATCTGTAAACATGGAGAGAGCTGAGACTGGTCCAAATGTAAAAATGCTACAGACTGGTTCTGTCTGGAAAGTTGAAACCTTTGTGTTTTTTTCCATTTCAACTCAGACCTTTCTAAGGACTCGCTTGGTTATTCCGCCAGAAATTAGGGCTAGTTTTCAGTCGCCTCTGAGTGAATGGAGCGACCAAAATGGGAATACAAAAATGTACCAATAATCTTAACCGGGTGAAGGACAGCATCGTCTGCTGCTAGTTTCATATTGTTGTGAGTTTGATTTGCCATCAGCAATTGAAATCATCAGCCTTGTTCCTTCCTCACAGGTTTTCCTCAATAAAAACTGGTGTCGCTTCATGATGGGCATCTGGGTTTGGCTACGCTCTGCAAACGTTTGGTCGACGTTCTTTCTGAGCGCGTTCCACTTCCAGACGCTGCGTCGACTAGCGCCGGCCGCCACGAGCGTGCACCGCCACCCCGGACCCCCCAGACCCCTCATACTCGGCTTGTGCCTCATCTGGAGCCTCAACCTCATCTACTCCATCCCAGCCTTCATCTTCTCCAAGAACGGAGACGAGAACTCCACCGAGGTCAGTCTGTCTATTTATGGGCTTAATTAACTTCCTTTCGGTTAAAGGGAAAGTTCACTCAAAAATGAAAATTAGCCCATGATTTACTCTCCCTCAAGTCATCCTAGGTGTATATGACATTCTTCTTTCAAACAGAATCGGCGTTATATTAAAAAATGTTAAATTCCAAGCTTTATAATGCCTATTTCTGTTTTGAAGTCCATAAAAGTGCATCTGTCCATCATAAAAGTGCATCTGTCCATCATAAAAGTGCGTCTATCCATCATAAAAGTGCATCTGTCCATCATAAAAGTGCATCTGTCCATCATAAAAGTGCATCTCTCCATCATAAAAGTGCATCTGTCCATCATAAAAGTGCATCTCTCCATCATAAAAGTGCATCTGTCCATCATAAAAGTGCATCTGTCCATCATAAAAGTGCATCTATCCATCATAAAAGTGCATCTATCCATCATAAAAGTGCATCTGTCCATCATAAAAGTGCATCTGTCCATCATAAAAGTGCATCTGTCCATCATAAAAGTGCATCTGTCCATCATAAAAATGCATAAAGCTTGAAAGAGCCAGGACATTTTTTAATATATTTGTGTTCGTCTGAAAGAAGAATGTCGTATACACCTAGAGTAAATCATGGGCTAATTTTTTTATTTTGTGTGAACTCTCCCTTTGACCTCTGACCCCTCCTCAGACGCTGATGTTGGTGAGCAGCACCACTGTGTGTGTGTGTGTGTGTGTGTGTGATGGTCTAGTGTGTGTGTTGACCTCTGACCTCTGACCCCTCCTCAGACGCTGATGTTGGTGAGCAGCACCACTCGGCCGCTGTTGGGATGCATCTGGGATTTCCCGTCGGCCTATAGCGGCCTGGCCTTCGCCACCTCCTCCATGGTGATCCACGAGTCCATTCCCATCTTCCTGATGAGCGTCACCAACCTGGGCTCCTTGTTTACGCTGTACACTCACGGACGAAAAAGAAGAGCTGCCAAGAAGAGTCATGATGCGCCAGTCGTCACCGGGATCCCTGCGGAGCGGCGGGCGGCGAACGTGAGACGATCTTATCCAAACTCTGTGTTAATATCTGACCCTACTGTGTGTAAAATCATACCTTTATTTTCAACAATTGCTGGAAGATCAGATCACATATGCACAATATGCCGAATAGGACGTTCCAGAAACGCACACAAGTTCTTATTATCTAAAAAAAGATCCATCGCTATGCTTCTCATGCCAGTCCAAAAATATAACAATTTGAATATTACTCAGCAATTTTCAGTGAATCCCCCTGTAGTCAATAGTTGTATCCCTTAAAACTCTAAAAAATATTCATGCCTTAAAATATCTTGAATGTAACTCGACACCCTGGCCTCATTTAATATACACGGTTCTATGAATATGCAAATGAGCCCCGCCTCCACTCACTCACTCACTCAGAGATCCACTGGTTGACGATCACACGTTGATCTGATTGGTCAAGTCAGACCCGGCGCCAGACATAAATTCACGGACGGGCATTCATTTTTTTCTGGGGGGCGCAAATGAAAACAACCTCATTGCATAATAACAGAACCGATTATGATACTATGCAATGATCGATAGAGCAATAATTATATAATAGGCCACTGATGCTAAAGGTTCGATCTTGCAGTCCGAAATTCTCACATATAAAATAGGCTAGACCTCAAGTTGTGTCAATCACTTTTACACACTACCTCCGCAAATTTCGTCCGTCATAGATTTTTTTTTAAAAGGATTTTGAGAGGTGTTTTCAGGGCCGCTGGAAGTAATTGTGATCAGTGGGTGCTGTGAATTATTTAATTTTTTTTATAAATTGGGCATGTTGTGTGGACCGGGTTCGGGGGCATGCTCCCCCGCAAGAAAATTTTGTACATTTGTAACCCCCTAGAGTTTAACAATGTTCTACATTTTTGTTAATTATATGCAGTACCGTAGTTTCCCTGTAGGGGCCGCTATATGAACTTGTGGACTGAGAAGAAAATATTGAGAGAAGAAGACTGATATAGCTGACGCGCACGAGGTGATCAAGCGCTGCTTTTAAAGTGCATACAAATGCGTGATTTTCTAAATGAAAAGAGTTTAAACTTTTCCTAAGATTTATGAAGTTGTTCAAAAAGGAATTCCCTTTGATGTTGAGAAACGTCTGTGAACTCTGGTGAGTTTCTTTGTTAAGATAAATGTTTAGTCGATGTGCTTTAACTGATAAAAGATCAGATAATTGTATATGAGTTGTGTTATATTGGGAAAAAAAAAACAGTCAGAGTTAAAATGTTAATTGAAAGTATTGTTAATTGAGATGTTGATTGAAACTATTTTTGTGTTTCAATGCACGTTGTGAAAACGGAGATCAGGGAAACTGATAGATTTTATTCTTGATATACATTTATTTTATGAAGTTCCCTGTATACATGTATGGAAAAAAAAAGTATTTATACCTGAAATTGAGTATTTCGAAGTGCAGATGATAAATCATGCGTTTTGCAGATTTATTTGTGTGTAATGAGTATGCCTATGCCGCGTGTACAATGTTATAGTTAATATCATTAAGCTAACACGTGTATGAACATGTGAGTGATGCTTTTGCGATTTCGTTTACTCGTGTGTTTATTGAATGAACAGCATATTTGAATTTTGAGAGATGTTGACTGTGAATTGTGTTTCGTGTAGATTGTTTTTTTTTGCTGCCGATTCCATTCTGTGAAAAGATTGACTGAACTATGGCGAGCCAGACCGTGATTTGCTGAAGGGCCTACTGCGCTCTACTGACGTTCAACCCGGACCAGTTTTCACCTGTTTGCATCGCGGGATTCATTTGAATTACAGCTAAGCTGTTGCTTGATACACATACACTACCCGGGTAGTAGGAAAAGGCCTTACATAAACAATTAACTTTACACACACATCATCTTTCAAAGGAACCAGGAGGACTTTTGGACATTTTATTTTTTTCTTTATTTTCATATTTTTTTTTGTCTTTAATTCTTGGATCTTTTGTGCACAATCTGAACTAAATCTGAAAAGGGTTTTTTCTTCCTCCATTTCAGAGACCTCAGTATATATTTTGCAATTGAAGCATTCGTTGAGTTTCATGTACAATAAATGTGCTGGTTGTTAGCTGATTTACACTATTTGGCCTAAAATTATTTCTATCCTCCTAGAGTCGAACCTAGTTTTGTACATATCAGAGAAATAGAACCCTTGTGTGTTCTATTGACAACTTTAACAGTGTTACAGAGTATTTTGTGGCGAGCCAGCCAGGAGGATAATTACAGCCTAAGCACAAGTTATTTGATTGAACTGTGATATTTTTGTATTATTTTATGCAAAGTTTTGAACAGTAATTAAGCAAAATGAGTGTTTCAGATATTGAGAGATGCTACAATGTCAAAGCAAAATGTGCTGTGTGTGTGTTAGGTGTTACCGATACAGATGCTGACGATGAAATCGCTGAAACCCTTAGAAAATATGGAGTTGTGGTGAGAGTAGTGAGAGTAGCCCCCAGTACTGTACAGCCAGGGCCATCCACTGTAATAGTAGAGTTTGACACACACACTCCGGTTGCACTCATGGAGCCTGATTTCCCACTAGAGATCAAAAATGTGCAAAACCCCACAGTTACCTGGCATGTAGATAGTGTCAAAGTGTTAGCCCCACTCACTAAACAGTCCCATGTTCAAGTGGAACAGGCCTGAACGTAAGCGATGCCAGTAGTGATGATGATGATTCAGGTGAAACATCTTCTGACCACAGCACCTCCATCTTGCAAAGACACAAAAAGAAATTAAAGTCTAAAAGATCAAAAATGATGTCTATCACCCCTAATTCAGACAGAAATTCAGATCCAGTAGTGAGGAAAAAGACTCCAAAGTCAGCATTGAATGTACTTGATCCTGATGATTTAAACCCACCTGAGGTGCAACGCATAGTTGTCGAACATGTCATTAAAAATGATGCTTCTGCACTGAACTCACATTCAAAATGGCTGCGTTCCTTCTCTGGCAGAGTTCCAAAACCCCCAGGTGAAGCTGACTTTGACACATGGTGTCTCCATGTTGACCTTTTGCTTCAAGATTCTCTCCCACCAGATGTTCAGCGGAGACGGATCCTTGAAAGTCTCTTACCACCAGCCTCCGATGTGGTCAAGCAACTTGGTTCCACTGCCCCTCCACAGGATTATGTGAAACTTCTTGACTCTGCTTATGGGCTGGTGGAGGATGGCGATGAGATCTTTGCCAGGTTTCTGAACACTCATCAGGACACAGGTGAAAAAGCTTCTGACTACTTGCAGAGACTGCAGACCATCCTTAGCACTGCTGTCAGGCGGGACGGAGTAAAGCAGTCCTCCGCAAATCGCCACTTACTGAAACAGTTTCAGCGGGGGTGCTGGGATCATTCCCTGATACTTACCCTTCAGCTTGAGTCTAAAACGAGGACACCACCTGACTTTGCAGAGCTACTGCTAATGCTCAGAACTGAAGAGGACAGAAGAGCTGCAAAACTTGATAGAATGCAGCGACACATAGGTGGTTCAAAGCATAAGGTTATGAGTCACACACAGTTTGCTACTGATGTTTCCACTTATGGCGACCCTGGTATGTTGCAAGCTTGCCTGTCAGAGACGGAGGCCTTGAGAAAGCAAGTGGCCGATCTGCAAATGCAGTTAAAATCCTCTAAAAAGTCTAAAAAGAAGGAAGAACGTGAGCCAAAGTTCATGGAAAGCCCAAAAGTCATGCCAGCTAAAGGAGAGATAAATGTGCAACAAGTAACCAGTAAACCTCCAAAACCATGGTTCTGCTTTAGATGTGGAGAAGATGGCCATGTAGCCAGACTATGTGAAGGCTCCATTAACAAAGCCCTAGTAGACCAGAAATACAAAGAGCTTAAAGCCAAACAGGATGACTGGACAAAGAGAAACGGGATGCCGTTAAACCGGGTCGGGTTTCAGTAATGGGACATACTGGGGCCCTTTGCAGAAATATTCGTCCCAATGGATTAAACGAGGGAAGAAAAGAGAGTCAAGCCCATTCTAGTCTTTCAGAAAATGTCAGTGAGTTAAATCCCAGCATTATAGGTCCCAGATGCACTGCTGAAATTGTCATTGAAGGGAAGCCCTGTATCTCCCTTCTCGATTCAGGGTCACAGGTGACAACTGTGTCCAAGTCTTTCTATGATACTCACTTGTCATCCCATCCGATCCTCTCCATGAACAATCTCATTGAGGTCGAAGGAGCCGGAGGGCAGACTGTGCCCTATCTGGGCTACATTGAAGTGAGCATGCATTTTCCTGAAGATATCACTGGAAAAGCTGAAACTGTCACCACGTTAGCACTTGTGATTCCAGACTACAAATTCAATCTTGAAATCCCAGTACTTATTGGCACTAACACCCTAGACACCTTGTTCAAGTCCTGTGTCACAAGCAGTAATGGCCATGCTGTTCTTAACAGGTGTTGTCCATACTCTCCTTTAGTCCAGAGCCTTCTGCAAAGATATACCATTGAGCAACGAAATGGTAAAGTGGGTCATGTCAAGTTGAAAGGGAAACAGAACATCAGAATACCTGCAGGTCAAAAGATAGTCCTGGATGGATATGTTAGAGGCGTGTCTACAGCCAGAAATTCTCCCCTTGTGGTAGAGCCATGCACTCACTCCAGTCTTCCTGGTGGGTTGCTTCTTTGCAGTTATATCCTCACAAGTCCCAGAAGAACATCATTCAATGTTCCTATTCTCCTTCACAATGAAACTTCTCACGAAATCACCCTTCCAAGGAAATGTTGCTTAGCCGAGCTTTATGTTCCATCTGCTCTGTCTTCACTGAAGGATATCTCTGTTGAAGAGAAAGAGACAAAATTCCTACCTCCCTCCGCTGTGGTTAGCTGCAATACAATGTGTTCTGCCAGCCATGATAAGATCACTTTTGATTTCACCGACTCACCTCTCTCTGAAGAATGGAGAAACCGAATTGCGGAAAAGCTCAATTCCATTCCTGAGGTTTTTGCTTTGAATGATCTTGATTATGGACACACCATGGCAGTTAAGCACAGAATTCGCCTCTCTGACCCAACACCTTTTAAACAAAGGGTAAGGCCCATCCACCCTTCTGATTATGAGGCTGTCAGACTTCACCTTCAGGAACTCAAGGAAGCTAACATCATCCGGGAGTCCGAAAGTCCTTTCGCTTCTCCCATAGTGGTCGTGAAGAAGAAAAATGGTTCTATCCGGCTTTGCATAGATTACAGGAAGTTGAACAATCAAACAATAAAAGACGCCTATGCACTGCCAAACATTGAAGAGACATTCTCTGCCTTAACAGGATCTAAATGGTTTTCTGTTATGGACTTGAAATCAGGGTACTATCAAGTTGAAGTTGAAGAGGAGGACAAATATAAGACCGCGTTTGTGACACCCATGGGATTCTGGGAGTTCAACAGGATGCCACAGGGAGTGACAAATGCACCTAGCACCTTTCAGCGTGTTATGGAGAAATGTGTGGGCAGCCTGCATCTGAAAGAAGTCCTTGTTTTTCTTGATGATTTAATAGTCTTTTCAAGTAGTCTAGAGGAACACGAGGAGCGCCTTATGAAGGTCTTAAACAAACTAAAAGAGTTTGGTCTAAAGCTGTCCCCAGACAAATGTCGTTTCTTCATGAAGTCAGTAAAGTACCTTGGACACATTGTTTCCGAAAGCGGTGTGGAGACTGACCCCGATAAAATCTCAGCACTAACCACCTGGCCGAAACCCACTAATATCAGTGAGCTGAAATCCTTCTTGGGCTTCACTGGATATTATAGAAGGTTTGTTAGGGACTACTCCACGATCGCGAAGCCTTTAAATGCACTGACAGCTGGTTACTGTCCACCCGAAAGAAAAAGGAGTCCAAACCTCTCTCCAATGCTGATTTCAGGAAGCCTTTTGGCAGTAGATGGACATCTGAGTGTGATGTTTCCTTTCAGACATTGATTGACAAGCTCACCACTGCCCCAGTGTTGGGGTTTGCAAACCCGAAGTTGTCATATATTCTTCACACAGATGCCAGCCTGCATGGCCTGGGTGCTGCCTTGTACCAAGAGCAAGAAGGCCATCTCAGGGTTATTGCATTTGCCAGCAGAGGGTTATCGAATTGTGAGAGACGTTACCCCACGCACAAGCTGGAATTTTTAGCCTTGAAGTGGGCGATAACAGATAAATTCTATGATTATCTATATGGAGCAGAGTTCGTTGTCATGACAGACAATAACCCGCTGACGTATATATTGACATCAGCCAAGCTCGATGCTGCTGGACACCGTTGGCTTGCATCCTTATCAAATTTCAATTTCAGTCTTCAGTACCGAGCCGGTAGGAAAAATCAGGATGCCGATGGTCTGTCCCGGCGACCGCACCCTCAACCAGACGTGGATTTCAGTTCCAAGACTGAGGATGACCGGATTTATAAATTCATTTCTCAGTTCATGAAAGAAGGAACTGGAACCTCATTCCCTAACGAGGCAGTGAAAGCCATATGCCAGAAGCACCAGTTCCATGAGCTGGAGGAGGCAGAAAAAGAAAATTCTTTACCTGCTGCCTTGGAATCTTTGGCCATGAACGCTGATGCCATTCCAGCAGAGTTCTTGCAGGCCGATCTACTCCCTGGGTCAAGCACTCTCCCCAGAATGTCATCACAAGAGTGGGTTGCAGAACAGTCAAAGGACCCCACAATAAGTAGAGTGAGTGAACTCTTGCATACCGGTAAGCGGCTCTCTTATCGTGTCAGACGTCATGAATCTCGAGAAGTTCAGCTGATGCTCAGGGTGATGGAGCAATTCGTATTCATAGATGGAGTACTATACAGAAGACGGATGAACCAAGGGATTTCATCGTATCAGCTTGTTCTTCCTCAGAAGTTCAGAGAGATTGCGCTAGAAGCCTTGCATGACTCAGTAGGTCATATGGGAGGAGAACGGACATTAGACCTGGTCCGCACACGCTTTTACTGGCCAAGGATGTACTCAGATGTTGAACATAAAGTAAACACTTGTGAAAGGTGCATCAGGAGAAAGGCCAAAGCCGAAAGAGCATTCCCCTTAGTTAATATAGAAACCAGCAGGCCTCTGGAACTTGTCTGTATGGACTATCTCTCTCTTGAACCGGATGGCCGTGGTACGAAGAACATCCTAGTCATCACGGACCATTTTACTAAATACGCAGTGGCGGTTCCTACGGCTGATCAGAGAGCAAAAACAGTTGCTAAAACTTTGTGGGAAAACTTCTTTGTGCATTACGGTATTCCAGAACGTTTGCACAGCGACCAAGGTCGTGACTTTGAGTCTGCAGTGATTAAGGACCTTTGTCTCTTGTTGGGGATAAAGAAGACTCGAACAACTCCTTACCACCCGCGTGGGAATCCCGTAGAACGTTTTAACCGCACGCTCCTTCAAATGCTTGGAACCCTCCAAGAAGAAGACAAAGTGAGATGGCGGGACCACGTTCAACCGCTGGTACATGCCTATAATTGTACCAAAAATTATACAACTGGGTTTTCTCCGTATCAGTTAATGTTTGGGAGACAGGCAAGTCTTCCAATAGACGTGGCTTTTGGTATCAAACCAGAAGGGGGGAAGAAAGTCACCCACACAGAGTATGTCAAAAGGCTGCAAGAGAGTTTGCAAGAGAGTTACAAGATTGCTGTTGAACACAGTGAGAAGACAGCTCTTCGTAACAAACAAAGGTACGATCTGAGGGTGAGAGAGTCTACGTTGCATGTTGGGGACCGTGTCCTTGTCAAGAATGTGGGAATAAGAGGTAAACATAAGCTAGCGGATCGATGGAGCAACACAATCTATCAAGTGGTCAAACAGATAAATGAATCTCCTGTTTATGTGGTGAAGCCTCTCACGACAAACGGCCCAGAAAAAACACTTCATCGAGATTTGCTTTTGCCCTGTGGATTCTTGACTTCCACCAATTCCACTGACGAAAGTGACAAAGAGAAGAGAAAGGAAAATATCTCTTGTCCTAGGGAAACCTTGTTAGTGAATGAATTCTGTTATCCAGATGTTATTCAAGAACCTGTCCCGGACCATGATGCAGAGGTGGATTATTATTTCCCTCAAACCACACAAGACACATCATATCCTACCATAACCATTATTCGAGAAGTGCCTTACAACAAAGCCATGAATGAGAATGCCAGTGAAACCACATTGGATCCTAATGCAAGGCCGTTTGAACCTTCAGGTAGTAAGGAGGATGTGCTCTTACCTGGAGAAACCCTGACAGAGGACATCTTACCTGGGCAGTCCCTGGAAGAGATGCATAACTCACCTGTCAAGGAACTGGATTCAAAGTCCATGGATGGCAGTGATGAGTCAAATCAGGAGTTGCTTGTTAATGACGCTGAACCTGTTGAGCAAAGGGAGAATGAAACAAGAGAAGATAAACACAACAACAGTGAAACTGTGAGTGGGGATTGCCATCTAGAAGATGATGTACCTGTTCAAGAGATGCCAGAGCTCAGACGTTCTACACGATATAGGGGACAACCTGATAGACTAAACTATAAGTCATTAGGAAATCCTTTAGTATTAGTTATGCATTCCCTATTTGAAGGTCTAAACCAAGCTTTGACACGAGCTTTTGAAGCTGATACTTTCCCTCAAGTTAGAGCACTAGCGCCTGATACATCTGAACTCTTATAAATGCACTACATGCAGAGACGCATGCAGGTTCAGGAGGGGAGGATGTAACCCCCTAGAGTTTAACAATGTTCTACATTTTTGTTAATTATATGCAGTACCGTAGTTTCCCTGTAGGGGCCGCTATATGAACTTGTGGACTGAGAAGAAAATATTGAGAGAAGAAGACTGATATAGCTGACGCGCACGAGGTGATCAAGCGCTGCTTTTAAAGTGCATACAAATGCGTGATTTTCTAAATGAAAAGAGTTTAAACTTTTCCTAAGATTTATGAAGTTGTTCAAAAAGGAATTCCCTTTGATGTTGAGAAACGTCTGTGAACTCTGGTGAGTTTCTTTGTTAAGATAAATGTTTAGTCGATGTGCTTTAACTGATAAAAGATCAGATAATTGTATATGAGTTGTGTTATATTGGGAAAAAAAAACAGTCAGAGTTAAAATGTTAATTGAAAGTATTGTTAATTGAGATGTTGATTGAAACTATTTTTGTGTTTCAATGCACGTTGTGAAAACGGAGATCAGGGAAACTGATAGATTTTATTCTTGATATACATTTATTTTATGAAGTTCCCTGTATACATGTATGGAAAAAAAAAGTATTTATACCTGAAATTGAGTATTTCGAAGTGCAGATGATAAATCATGCGTTTTGCAGATTTATTTGTGTGTAATGAGTATGCCTATGCCGCGTGTACAATGTTATAGTTAATATCATTAAGCTAACACGTGTATGAACATGTGAGTGATGCTTTTGCGATTTCGTTTACTCGTGTGTTTATTGAATGAACAGCATATTTGAATTTTGAGAGATGTTGACTGTGAATTGTGTTTCGTGTAGATTGTTTTTTTTTGCTGCCGATTCCATTCTGTGAAAAGATTGACTGAACTATGGCGAGCCAGACCGTGATTTGCTGAAGGGCCTACTGCGCTCTACTGACGTTCAACCCGGACCAGTTTTCACCTGTTTGCATCGCGGGATTCATTTGAATTACAGCTAAGCTGTTGCTTGATACACATACACTACCCGGGTAGTAGGAAAAGGCCTTACATAAACAATTAACTTTACACACACATCATCTTTCAAAGGAACCAGGAGGACTTTTGGACATTTTATTTTTTTCTTTATTTTCATATTTTTTTTTGTCTTTAATTCTTGGATCTTTTGTGCACAATCTGAACTAAATCTGAAAAGGGTTTTTTCTTCCTCCATTTCAGAGACCTCAGTATATATTTTGCAATTGAAGCATTCGTTGAGTTTCATGTACAATAAATGTGCTGGTTGTTAGCTGATTTACACTATTTGGCCTAAAATTATTTCTATCCTCCTAGAGTCGAACCTAGTTTTGTACATATCAGAGAAATAGAACCCTTGTGTGTTCTATTGACAACTTTAACAGTGTTACACATTTTAAGTTTAAATGCATCAATCTGGTGCACATTGAGAGCTCAAAATTAATAGCTTCAACCGGCTTCGACCCATGAACTGTGACATTGAACAAAGAAAAAGCATTGACTTGTAGCCTACCTAAGAGGGCTCAAACATCTTGTTAGTTATGAAAGCCTAAAGTCTCAGTCTACATTACATTGTATTTTATATTAAGCTATAGAATAGGAAAATTACAATACTTTTGTCCTAATTTCTTCACTTGTAAGAAATAAACCATTGAGCTTTTATTTAGGAGAAAACACAAGATCACCATGCTGATCGTGTGAGCAAGAGCGCACTTTTCTTTAAATCGCGCAGCACAAACAGAATGCCTAACTTTACTTAATTAAAGTAGGCTATTGTGCTGTTTAGCCAAAAAAAACAAACAAACAAAAAAAAAAACGAAATATAACACCGAAAACACTCGACATGTCAACAAAACAACATCTTCCCAATCACATATCAAGCTTATTTAAAAACCTCGAAAGCATAAACACTCTTTCAAAGTAATACAACGTATTACGTAGGCCTATTCAGAATACAAATTCTGAGTAGGCTAACAGTAGTCTCCACAGAGCATAAAATATTCATTTAATTTTATTTTTCGTGTTCGCATTTATGAGGAAAAAACAATGTTACGGACGTGAGCGCTCTGAAAGCGGCACTAAAATATGCGTTAAAAACGTTCACAGAGACATCAAACAGAAAGCACAACCTTTCTTTAAAGAGAATTTCGTTTTGTATTAATTGTATCTTAATTTTAATCTATTTTTCATCAACCAATTGTCTGGATTTAATAAATAAAGTAGCCTAAATATAGCAGACTATAATGACGAACCGGAGGCGGTTTCTCATAGGCTAAATGAAGCGAAACTCAGTGTATAAGGTACTTACCTCACAGACATGTCTACTTTTAAACAGAACAATTTAAAACGAAAGAAAACAGACTATAGACTGCTCCTTGCTCATGTAATCCGTATGAAATGTGCATTTCTCTATGCTGTTTGAACGAAACGTTTGAATGAATGACTCAAAGACTCGACCGCTATCACATGCATTTCCGCGCTCATATCGACAAACCAATCAATCCGTTTACAATTTAAAAAAAATCAGACCAAACACATTTTTTTTTATTCAGGAGTTATGTATATTCAAAAGGATAACTTTTGATAACAGTAGCCTATTGATAAAAAAAGATATTGTGCGTGGGACTTGACGTGCAGTTGGTGAAGGGAGAGACTCGCTCAGGGCGGGCACTAGTGACTCACAGGGCGGGCCAGGCCCCCCAATGCCGCCCATGGCGCCGGGACTGGGTCAAGGTAGTTTGTGACGTCAGAAACACCAGCGATTTCAGTGTTTTTGAGACTGTCTTTGGTTCACTGCAGTTTTAAGCAGAAAATACTCAGCAATGCTGTCGACTTATGAATTTACACATGGATGGATTGTGTTAAAGCATATTAAAAGCACCACATAGACACATAAACAACATTAAAAGCTGGATTTACACCACTGGGAGACTTTAAAACACCAACCAGCCAAGCTAGAGTTCTCCTGTGTTGATGCAAAAATGGATACGCCCCCCAGTGAAATGTGATGTCGTCAATAGTTGTGGTTCGTTAATTTTTTTATTGGGACACTGACATATACGTGACCTGAACGTTACATGAACGAAAAGGCCAATTTGGATTTTATTGGTTCCCTCAAAGTTTAAAATTCCAACTGGTTGATAGGAATGTTGTTCCAAGACCAACGAAAGACCTACTAAGCAAGGCAGTCCCAGACCCAAGGTGTAATTACACCATGATGATGTCATTTCCTGAACTAATGATCTCCACTGATGGCCACAATCCTGTGGGAAGCGTAGGTTCACTGTCCCATGGGAGCTGAGAGCAAGTTCGTTCATGTTTTTGTTTCTCCAGAGAGTAACCGAAGCGTTTCTACAAGAAAGTGGAGTTAGGGGTTAGGCATAACTAGACCACGCTGTTTTTAATTCAATATCTCAGAATAATATTTGTTTATGTGTTTGCTCAGGTGATTCTTGCGCTCAATATCCTCTTTATTTCATCTTGGGGCGCCAGCATCATCTCGGTGAACTACTTCAACTATAACCGCGGATCTTCCACGCAGTTCCTGCTAATCGTGGCTCGCATCGCTAACATCACCTTCATCGCGCTGTCGCCCATCGTGCTCGCCGTGGGACACCGCAGACTCCGCGCCGTGATCAAGTCCGTCCTGTCACGTGTAGTCTGACAGACAGCTCTCTGTGGACGGGCATCAAAGACATTATCACAAGAGTGTGTGTCACATTATTTATTTTTAATAAAGTTGCATGTACTTACTCAGAAACGAAGACTCTGTGCCATTCAAAGTCCATTTGAAAATGCCGATTCCTGAATTTGAATTGAGTTTGAATTGACCGATCAAAGAGGATGCATTTAATTTAAGGAAGTAGAGTTATTTAATGCATTGCATTTCCTTTACATTTATGCATTCAGCAGACACTTTCTTACAAATAAGTAGGTAACACTTTACAGTAAGGTTCATTAGTTAACATTAGTTGTATTAACTAACATGAACTAACAATGAGCAATACATGTGTTACAGTATTTATTAATCTTTGTCAAGTAAGGGATAATGTAGAGCGAGGCGGTTGTTATAGCGAATACAACCCTGACAAGCTGACACAGGAGCCCGACGCTAGCGGAGCCTGAAGGGTTTGTATTCGCCATAACAACCGCCTCGCCATACATTATCCCGCTTATAACATGGCTACCTACCAAATAAATCAATAATTTGACACAAAATATTGATTTAAAAAGGAGTTTATTGATTTAAAAACGATTGCATTGCTTCCGCTAAAGAAAATAGTCCGTTCCGTCTCTGAACTGTGTTTATCATGGCAACGGTGTGTTTATCATGGCAACGGTGTGTTTATCATGGCAACGGTGTGTTTATCATGGCAACGGTGTGTTTATCATGGCAACGGTGTGTTATACTAAGCAGCGTCTGTTATCAAGAAATAACGCACTCTACATTAAAACTCTACCAAGCCATGTAATAATGTTAGTTAATCAAAATACAGCTGTTCATTGTTTGTTTACAGTGCATTAACTAATGATAACAAATACAACTTTTGATTTTTAATAAGTGTTGAAAGTAATATGAACTAAGATTAATAAATATTGTAGAAGTATTGTTCATGCTCAGATCATGTTAACTAAGGTAATAAACTAATGTTAACTAATGAACCTTATTATAAAGTGTTATGAATAAGTAAAATAATACATATCAAATCATATAATAATAATAATAATAAAAGGATTAAGTAAGTATTAAAGAAAATATTAAATTTGACTAAATAAAAAGGAATTTAATTTGTCCTGAGATGAATCTTCCTGAATTAATTAAGGTTTGTATACTGTTTTTCTCTCAAGATTATTATTCTAGACACTAATACGTCTTTATTCCTCACATTAAACCTTTCTTACTCCGTGTCTGCCAGGGCTTCGACGAGTGCCGACATACACTAGATCACTTCTGTTATAACCAACGAAGGGTTTGCACTGTGGGCAGCTTCACTGATTATAATGCGAGTGATTTAACTGTGTCACGTCACTTCACAGGAGAGTATGACACAAGGTAAACCTTGAGTTTCTTTATTCTGGATTGTGTATTTATTCTGCAAACAAGCTCAACAGACTAAATCATGTTCGCCAGTTCTTATCTAGTTATCTTGCTACAGACTCCAGCGCCTTTCCTCTTTTCCAAGTTATCATTTGGGTTAAACATGTAACCCAGACTGTTGGGTTAACTGGGCAACCCAATTATGACAGATTAACCCAGCATGTTTCCCACCAGATTGCTTTGGATTTTTAACCCAGCATTGTTTAGATAGCAGAGACTTCAAAATGGAGCCAAGCAACATGAAGCAGAATACAAGATGGAGGACTTAAACAGGAACACGTAAGAATCTAGCTCTTCTTGTACATTGTGGTCAGATCTGTTATGAAGTTTCTCTGTCCCTGCGTCAGATCTGTGTGTTGAGTCAAATTGACAGCAGTCTTGAGTTGTGCGTGTTATTATTGCCTCTGATATGTGTGTCTACTGCCACCTAGCGGTCGTAAAACAACATCATCACACATCGTTTCCTCAAGATTGATTTAACTGATTATTCTTAACCAGATAACTGAGATGTCGAAGTAACCTTGATATTAAATAAAAATACCTGGTTTCGTTATTTTATGCTTTATATTGCATCTATTTATTTCACACGTTTGACTGAAATGCATTTGCTCCTATTTTACATGATGAGAAGAAGAGATTCTGTAAACCTTGCAAAGATAACACCATGCATCTGTGTGTCGTGTTTACCGTCGTGTTTACCTCATCACTGAATCTGACTTGTAGGCCTATCGGCGGGAGATTCTCCAGCGCTCTCTGAGGTAAATATTGACCGATCAATTTCTGACTAAGTAAGTTATAACGACTGACACAATCTCTATCAAATCAAGACCATTTTATTATTATTATTTTACGTTGAAAACTTTTGGATCATTGAAGAATCATACGCCGTCCGTGTGTTCGTGTTTCTTGGCAGTTTAAAGGGCGCGCGCCCTTTTTACGAGCCACCGTCGCGCGCTTTCTGTGGAGCGCTCGTCATTCTTCAGATTAGGAGCGCGCGCATCAATTTATATTTCCTATTTACACAACTTCGCAATCAGTATAGAAAATATGTATTATCCATCCTTCCATTTACCAAACCAATTATCTTAGGGACTACGCCCATTTATGCCATATAAAAAGAAACATGCTTTTGTAAATCAAAATTATGATAATTATAAGATTAAAATTTCGAAATTATTACTTTTAATGTCATAATTTCGATTTAATGTCATAATTTTGACTTTTCATCTCATAGGCCTAAAAATTTAATTCAATTCAATTCACATTGATTTGAATAGCACTTTTCACAACACACATCGTTTCAAAGCAGCTTTACAGAAAGTGCACAAGTCCACAACATTACCAATTACAGTGATCTGTTATCAGAGGAAACTGACTTATGTATTTCAGAATTGTAGATTTACAAATCACATTTAGCTAAAATTGTATAAATTTAAACAATGTAATTATTTAAAGCAGAAACAGTGAGCTCATTGAAGTAATTTCTTATGTGCCGGAAATGGGCTTCCGTAGTTGCGGCGTAGATAATGCGATATATTTAAGGTAATACAAATTGGCATACTAATTATTTATTGATAACTTTAATGATAATGATGATTGTTGCCATGTTTAATACGAACATAAACGTGTTCGAAACGTCTTTCTCTCAAATTCAGATCTCTCTTTGTATGTCTTCAGGTCAGAGGTCATGGTGTGTCTTTAGTGGAAAGACGTTGATATTGACGTCTTTGGGTGAGGGAATCTGGTCTCCTTCTGAAAAGAGTTGAAATAAAATGAAAGCATCATCATAATTGGCATGATTGTGTGATAGATAGATGAAAATGTGAGAAACTATACTTTATGACGAAGACGCATACATACACAATGTACTCATTCGCACATTTTCTGTCGAGAAGATCCTTTCTAGAAAGTACAAAGAACTAAAGATGTTAAATCGCAGCTTTGTCTTTTCTTGGACCCACACTCTGTGGGTTTACTAATGAATTAGTCTGCTAACTAGTGCGAGTTTAATTAGCCTGATGGGGATAGTTAACCCCTCGAGCCTGAAGATGCAAGTTCAGCTCATGTATCCCAAAACATCCATATCTCTGGTGGAATCTCACCTGCCACTCACAGCATCTTCTCCTGTGACAGCAGGACCGGATTCAGCGGATGTTGGGATTTATATGGCAACCATGATCCATAAAAGGGGCTTGCGGTCGGTGGGAGGAGAGGGCGGCGCTGGGATGGAGAACATACAACATCACTGAGACTTTCTGAGAGATGCTCCATTTATGATTGAAGTCTGAAGAAGTTTGAAGAACATGGCGCCCCAGAGAAAACCCTCCAGCCTCAGTCAGCGCATCTCTTCGTCTCCGTTCTACTTCACGGTCTACGTGGTTCTGGTCCTGCTGGGGAACGTTGGGAACACCACGGTCATCGGAGTGGTCGGCCAAAGCCTCCTCCGGGATACGGGAGTCGTCAGGAGCTCAGATGTGATCCTGGTCAACATGGCTTTCTCCAACCTGATGGTGTCGTTGGTGAGAAACACCATCGTGATGGTGTCCGATCTGGGAGTGGAGGTATGCAGGAATTCATGGATGGGAACGCTTGGTTGAATGCATAACTGTTAATGAATGGATGGGTTCAATCTCTAGACAAACCACTGAAATGAGTGTGATCCCGGTGTGTGTGTGAAGACTTTGATCTGTGTAAATCTCAAGTCAAGTCAGCTTTATTTATACTTTTTACAACACAGAGTGTTTCATAGCAGCTTTACTGATATAACAGAAAAATAATGCAACAAAGTTACAAGAGATTGTTTCACATCTTCACGAGTCTGTTGATTCGTTCTTAATTGGAACGAATTTAATTGGGTCAAATTCACGAGTTTAATTGGGTCAATGTTAGAGTTTGATTCATTGTTAAGATTTAACAATTGTTCAGAACAATTAAAACCAACAAAAATCCCATTTGGACTCTAATCGTGTGTTGTTTACTGAGATTTGCCAGACATCTTTGCCTTTGAAAATGAAATGCTAAGACATGCTGTGTGTGTTGACGCGAGTGTGTTGTGCTAGTTTCAGTCTGTCGCAGTTTTCATCTTCACGTCCTGCTCCCCGTTGTTTAAATAGTGAAAGCATGAGCTGTTCTGAGAACGAGTGTGTGTTCAGGCGTAGTGTGGAGCACTGCTGGTCTGAGGACGAGTGTGTGTTCAGGCGTAGTGTTGGAGCTCTGCTGGTCTGAGAACGAGTGTGTGTTGGGGCGTAGTGTTGGAGCGCTGCTGGTCTGAGAACGAGTGTGTGTTCAGGCGTAGTGTTGGAGCGCTGCTGTTCTGAGAACGAGTGTGTGTTCGGCGTAGTGTTGGAGCGCTGCTGTCTGAGAACGAGTGTGTGTTCAGGCGTAGTGTTGGAGCTCTGCTGGTCTGAGAACGAGTGTGTGTTCGGGCGTAGTGTTGGAGCGCTGCTGGTCTGAGAACGAGTGTGTGTTCAGGCGTAGTGTTGGAGCGCTGCTGGTCTGAGAACGAGTGTGTGTTCGGGCGTAGTGTTGGAGCGCTGCTGGGTTCTGAGAACGAGTGTGTGTTCAGGCGTAGTGTTGGAGCTCTGCTGTCTGAGAACGAGTGTGTGTTGGCGTAGTGTTGGAGCGCTGCTGGTCTGAGAACGAGTGTGTGTTCAGGCGTAGTGTTGGAGCTCTGCTGGTCTGAGAACGAGTGTGTGTTGGGCGTAGTGTTGGAGCGCTGCTGGTCTGAGAACGAGTGTGTGTTCAGGCGTAGTGTTGGAGCGCTGCTGTTCTGAGAACGAGTGTGTGTTCAGGCGTAGTGTTGGAGCGCTGCTGGTCTGAGGACGAGTGTGTGTTCAGGCGTAGTGTTGGAGCGCTGCTGGTCTGAGAACGAGTGTGTGTTCAGGCGTAGTGTTGGAGCACTGCTGGTCTGAGGACGAGTGTGTGTTCAGGCGTAGTGTTGGAGCTCTGCTGGTCTGAGAACGAGTGTGTGTTCAGGGCGTAGTGTTGGAGCGCTGCTGGTCTGAGAACGAGTGTGTGTTCAGGCGTAGTGTTGGAGCGCTGCTGGTCTGAGAACGAGTGTGTGTTCAGGCGTAGTGTTGGAGCGCTGCTGGTCTGAGAACGAGTGTGTGTTCAGGCGTAGTGTTGGAGCACTGCTGGTCTGAGGACGAGTGTGTGTTCAGGCGTAGTGTTGGAGCGCTGCTGGTCTGAGAACGAGTGTGTGTTCAGGCGTAGTGTTGGAGCGCTGCTGGTCTGAGAACGAGTGTGTGTTCAGGCGTAGTGTTGGAGCTCTGCTGGTCTGAGAACGAGTGTGTGTTCAGGCGTAGTGTTGGAGCTCTGCTGGTCTGAGAACGAGTGTGTGTTCGGGCGTAGTGTTGGAGCCTGCTGGTCTGAGAACGAGTGTGTGTTCAGGCGTAGTGTTGGAGCGCTGCTGGTCTGAGAACGAGTGTGTGTTCAGGCGTAGTGTTGGAGCGCTGCTGGTCTGAGAACGAGTGTGTGTTCAGGCGTAGTGTTGGAGCCTGCTGGTCTGAGAACGAGGTGTGTGTTCAGGCGTAGTGTTGGAGCGCTGCTGGTCTGAGAACGAGTGTGTGTTCAGGCGTAGTGTTGGAGCCTGCTGGTCTGAGAACGAGTGTGTGTTCAGGCGTAGTGTTGGAGCTCTGCTGGTCTGAGAACGAGTGTGTGTTCAGGCGTAGTGTTGGAGCACTGCTGGTCTGAGACGAGTGTGTGTTCAGGCGTAGTGTTGGAGCACTGCTGGTCTGAGAACGAGTGTGTGTTCAGGCGTAGTGTTGGAGCTCTGCTGGTCTGAGAACGAGTGTGTGTTTCAGGCGTAGTGTTGGAGCACTGCTGGTCTGAGAACGAGTGTGTGTTTGGCGTAGTGTTGGAGCGCTGCTGTTCTGAGAACGAGTGTGTGTTCAGGCGTAGTGTTGGAGCTCTGCTGGTCTGAGAACGAGTGTGTGTTCAGGCGTAGTGTTGGAGCGCTGCTGGTCTGAGAACGAGTGTGTGTTTGGGCGTAGTGTTGGAGCACTGCTGGTCTGAGACGAGTGTGTGTTCAGGCGTAGTGTTGGAGCGCTGCTGGTCTGAGAACGAGTGTGTGTTCGGCGTAGTGTTGGAGCGCTGCTGTTCTGAGAACGAGTGTTGTGTTCGGGCGTAGTGTTGGAGCGCTGCTGGTCTGAGAACGAGTGTTGTGTTCGAGGCGTAGTGTTGGAGCTCTGCTGGTCTGAGAACGAGTGTGTGTTCAGGCGTAGTGTTGGAGCGCTGCTGGTCTGAGAACGAGTGTGTGTTCAGGCGTAGTGTTGGAGCGCTGCTGGTCTGAGAACGAGTGTGTGTTCAGGCGTAGTGTTGGAGCGCTGCTGGTCTGAGAACGAGTGTGTGTTCAGGCGTAGTGTTGGAGCGCTGCTGGTCTGAGAACGAGTGTGTGTTCAGGCGTAGTGTTGGAGCGCTGCTGTCTGAGAACGAGTGTGTGTTCAGGCGTAGTGTTGGAGCGCTGCTGGTCTGAGAACGAGTGTGTGTTCAGGCGTAGTGTTGGAGCGCTGCTGGTCTGAGAACGAGTGTGTGTTCAGGCGTAGTGTTGGAGCGCTGCTGGTCTGAGAACGAGTGTGTGTTCAGGCGTAGTGTTGGAGCGCTGCTGTCTGAGAACGAGTGTGTGTTCAGGCGTAGTGTTGGAGCGCTGCTGGTCTGAGAACGGTGTGGTGTTTCAGGCGTAGTGTTGGAGCGCTGCTGGTCTGAGAACGAGTGTGTGTTCAGGCGTAGTGTTGGAGCGCTGCTGGTCTGAGAACGAGTGTGTGTTCAGGCGTAGTGTTGGAGCGCTGCTGGTCTGAGAACGAGTGTGTGTTCAGGCGTAGTGTTGGAGCGCTGCTGGTCTGAGAACGAGTGTGTGTTCAGGCGTAGTGTTGGAGCGCTGCTGGTCTGAGAACGAGTGTGTGTTCAGGCGTAGTGTTGGAGCGCTGCTGGTCTGAGAACGAGTGTGTGTTCAGGCGTAGTGTTGGAGCGCTGCTGGTCTGAGAACGAGTGTGTGTGTTCAGGCGTAGTGTTGGAGCGCTGCTGTTCTGAGAACGAGTGTGTGTTCAGGCGTAGTGTTGGAGCGCTGCTGGTCTGAGAACGAGTGTGTGTTCAGGCATAGTGTTGGAGCGCTGCTGGTCTGAGAACGAGTGTGTGTTCAGGCGTAGTGTTGGAGCGCTGCTGGTCTGAGAACGAGTGTGTGTTCAGGCGTAGTGTTGGAGCGCTGCTGGTCTGAGAACGAGTGTGTGTTCGGGCGTAGTGTTGGAGCGCTGCTGGTCTGAGAACGAGTGTGTGTTCGCGTAGTGTTGGAGCCTGCTGGTCTGAGAACGAGTGTGTGTTCAGGCGTAGTGTTGGAGCGCTGCTGTCTGAGAACGAGTGTGTGTTCAGGCGTAGTGTTGGAGCGCTGCTGGTCTGAGAACGAGTGTGTGTTCAGGCGTAGTGTTGGAGCGCTGCTGTCTGAGAACGAGTGTGTGTTCAGGCGTAGTGTTGGAGCGCTGCTGGTCTGAGAACGAGTGTGTGTTCAGGCGTAGTGTTGGAGCGCTGCTGTCTGAGAACGAGTGTGTGTTCAGGCGTAGTGTTGGAGCGCTGCTGGTCTGAGAACGAGTGTGTGTTCGGGTAGTGTTGGAGCGCTGCTGGTCTGAGAACGAGTGTGTGTTCAGGCGTAGTGTTGGAGCGCTGCTGGTCTGAGAACGAGTGTGTGTTCAGGCGTAGTGTTGGAGCGCTGCTGGTCTGAACTGGTTGATGTTGGAGCGCTGTGTCTAAAGAGTTGTGTTCGGCGTAGTGTTGGAGCGCTGCTGGTCTGAGAACGAGTGTGTGTTCAGGCGTAGTGTTGGAGCGCTGCTGGTCTGAGAACGAGTGTGTGTTCAGGCTAGTGTTGGAGCGCTGCTGGTCTGAGACGAGTGTGTGTTCAGGCGTAGTGTTGGAGCGCTGCTGGTCTGAGACGAGTGTGTGTTCAGGCGTAGTGTTGGAGCGCTGCTGGTCTGAGACGAGTGTGTGTTCAGGCGTAGTGTTGGAGCGTGCTGGTCTGAGAACGAGTGTGTGTTCAGCGTAGTGTTGGAGCGCTGCTGTCTGAGAACGAGTGTGTGTTCAGGCGTAGTGTTGGAGCGCTGCTGGTCTGAGAACGAGTGTGTGTTCAGCGTAGTGTTGGAGCCTGCTGGTCTGAGAACGAGTGTGTGTTCAGCGTAGTGTTGGAGCGCTGCTGTCTGAGAACGAGTGTGTGTTCGGCGTAGTGTTGGAGCGCTGCTGGTCTGAGAACGAGTGTGTGTTCGGCGTAGTGTTGGAGCGCTGCTGGTCTGAGAACGAGTGTGTGTTCAGGCGTAGTGTTGGAGCGCTGCTGTCTGAGAACGAGTGTGTGTTCAGGCGTAGTGTTGGAGCGCTGCTGGTCTGAGAACGAGTGTGTGTTAGGCGTAGTGTTGGAGCGCTGCTGGTCTGAGAACGAGTGTGTGTTGGCGTAGTGTTGGAGCGCTGCTGGTCTGAGAACGAGTGTGTGTTCAGGCGTAGTGTTGGAGCGCTGCTGGTCTGAGACGAGTGTGTGTTCGGCGTAGTGTTGGAGCCTGCTGGTCTGAGACGAGTGTGTGTTCAGGCGTAGTGTTGGAGCCTGCTGGTCTGAGACGAGTGTGTGTTCAGGCGTAGTGTTGGAGCTGCTGGTCTGAGAACGAGTGTGTGTTCAGGCGTAGTGTTGGAGCGCTGTGTCTGAGGACGAGTGTGTGTTCGGCGTAGTGTTGGAGCCTGCTGGTCTGAGAACGAGTGTGTGTTCAGGCGTAGTGTTGGAGCGCTGCTGGTCTGAGAACGAGTGTGTTTCAGGCGTAGTGTTGGAGCGCTGCTGGTCTGAGAACGAGTGTGTGTTCAGGCGTAGTGTTGGAGCCTGCTGGTCTGAGAACGAGTGTGTGTTAGGCGTAGTGTTGGAGCCTGCTGTCTGAGACGAGTGTGTGTTCAGGCGTAGTGTTGGAGCGCTGCTGGTCTGAGAACGAGTGTGTGTTCAGGCGTAGTGTTGGAGCGCTGCTGGTCTGAGAACGAGTGTGTGTTCAGGCGTAGTGTTGGAGCACTGCTGGTCTGAGAACGAGGTGTGTTTCAGGCGTAGTGTTGGAGCCTGCTGGTCTGAGAACGAGTGTGTGTTCGGCGTAGTGTTGGAGCCTGCTGGTCTGAGAACGAGTGTGTGTTCGGCGTAGTGTTGGAGCGCTGCTGTCTGAGAACGAGTGTGTGTTCGGCGTAGTGTTGGAGCGCTGCTGGTCTGAGAACGAGTGTGTGTTAGGCGTAGTGTTGGAGCGCTGCTGGTCTGAGAACGAGTGTGTGTTCGGCGTAGTGTTGGAGCCTGCGGTCTGAGACGAGTGTGTGTTCAGGCGTAGTGTTGGAGCGCTGCTGTCTGAGACGAGTGTGTGTTCAGGCGTAGTGTTGGAGCTGCTGTCTGAGACGAGTGTGTGTTCAGGCGTAGTGTTGGAGCGCTGCTGGTCTGAGACGAGTGTGTGTTCAGGCGTAGTGTTGGAGCGCTGCTGTCTGAGAACGAGTGTGTGTTCAGGCGTAGTGTTGGAGCGCTGCTGTCTGAGAACGAGTGTGTGTTCAGGCGTAGTGTTGGAGCGCTGCGTCTGAGAACGATGTGTGTGTTCAGGCGTATGTTTGGAGCGCTGCTGGTCTGAGAACGAGTGTGTGTTCAGGCGTAGTGTTGGAGCGCTGCTGTCTGAGAACGAGTGTGTGTTCGGCGTAGTGTTGGAGCGCTGCTGGTCTGAGAACGAGTGTGTGTTCAGGCGTAGTGTTGGAGCGCTGCTGGTCGAGAACGAGTGTGTGTTGGCGTAGTGTTGGAGCACTGCTGGTCTTTTTTTTTTTTTTTTTTTTTTTTTTTTTTTTTTTTTTTTTTTTTTTTTTTTTTTTTTTTTTTTTTTTTTTTTTTTTTTTTTTTTTTTTTTTTTTTTTTTTTTTTTTTTTTTTTTTTTTTTTTTTTTTTTTTTTTTTTTTTTTTTTTTTTTTTTTTTTTTTTTTTTTTTTTTTTTTTTTTTTTTTCGGCGTAGTGTTGGAGCGCTGCTGGTCTGAGAACGAGTGTGTGTTCAGGCGTAGTGTTGGAGCGCTGCTGGTCTGAGAACGAGTGTGTGTTCAGGCGTAGTGTTGGAGCGCTGCTGGTCTGAGACGAGTGTGTGTTCAGGCGTAGTGTTGGAGCGCTGCTGGTCTGAGAACGAGTGTGTGTTCAGGCGTAGTGTTGGAGCGCTGCTGGTCTGAGAACGAGTGTGTGTTCAGGCGTAGTGTTGGAGCGCTGCTGGTCTGAGAACGAGTGTGGGGGGGGGGGGGGGGGGGGGGGGGGGGGGGGGGGGGGGGGGGGGGGGGGTTTTTTTTTTTTTTTTTTTTTTTTTTTTTTTTTTTTTTTTTAGGCGTAGTGTTGGAGCGCTGCTGTCTGAGAACGGGGGGGGGGGGGGGGGGGGGGGGGGGGGGGGGGGGGGGGGGGGGGGGGGGGGGGGGGGGGGGGGGGGGGGGGGGGGGGGGGGGGGGGGGGGGGGGGGGGGGGGGGGGGGGGGGGGGGGGGGGGGGGGGTAGTGTTGGAGCGCTGCTGGTCTGAGAACGAGTGTGTGTTCAGGGCGTAGTGTTGGAGCGCTGCTGGTCTGAGAACGAGTGTGTGTTCAGGCGTAGTGTTGGAGCGCTGCTGGTCTGAGAACGAGTGTGTGTTCAGGCGTAGTGTTGGAGCGCTGCTGGTCTGAGAACGAGTGTGTGTTCAGGCGTAGTGTTGGAGCGCTGCTGGTCTGAGAACGAGTGTGTGTTCAGGCGTAGTGTTGGAGCGCTGCTGGTCTGAGAACGAGTGTGTGTTCAGGCGTAGTGTTGGAGCGCTGCTGGTCTGAGAACGAGTGTGTGTTGGGGCGTAGTGTTGGAGCGCTGCTGGTCTGAGAACGAGTGTGTGTTCAGGCGTAGTGTTGGAGCGCTGCTGGTCTGAGAACGAGTGTGTGTTCAGGCGTAGTGTTGGAGCGCTGCTGGTCTGAGAACGAGTGTGTGTTGGTTGGCAGGGCGTAGTGTTTGGAGCGCTGCTGGTCTGAGAACGAGTGTGTGTTCAGGCGTAGTGTTGGAGCGCTGCTGGTCTGAGAACGAGTGTGTGTTCAGGCGTAGTGTTGGAGCGCTGCTGGTCTGAGAACGAGTGTGTGTTTCAGGGGGTAGTGTTGGAGCGCTGCTGGTCTGAGAACGAGTGTGTGTTCAGGCGTAGTGTTGGAGCCTGCTGGTCTGAGAACGAGTGTGTGTTCGGCGTAGTGTTGGAGCGCTGCTGGTCTGAGAACGAGTGTGTGTTTCAGGCGTAGTGTTGGAGCGCTGCTGGTCTGAGAACGAGTGTGTGTTCAGGCATAGTGTTGGAGCGCTGCTGGTCTGAGAACGAGTGTGTGTTTGGGGCGTAGTGTTGGAGCGCTGCTGGTCTGAGAACGAGTGTGTGTTCAGGCGTAGTGTTGGAGCGCTGCTGGTCTGAGAACGAGTGTGTGTTCGGCGTAGTGTTGGAGCGCTGCTGGTCTGAGAACGAGTGGTGTTCGGCGTAGTGTTGGAGCCTGCTGTCTGAGAACGAGTGTGTTTCAGGCGTAGTGTTGGAGCGCTGCTGGTCTGAGAAGAGTGTGTGTTCGGCGTAGTGTTGGAGCGCTGTGTCTGAGAACGAGTGTTGTTCGGCGTAGTGTTGGAGCGCTGCTGGTCTGAGAACGAGTGTGTGTTCGGCGTAGTGTTGGAGCGCTGCTGGTCTGAGACGAGGTGTGTGTTCGGCGTAGTGTTGGAGCGCTGCTGGTCTGAGAACGAGGTGTGTGTTGCATGGGAGTGTGGGCTGGTCTGAGAACGATGTGTGTTCAGGCGTAGTGTTGGAGCGCTTGGTTGAGAACGAGTGTGTGTTCGGCGTAGTGTTGGAGCGCTGTGTCTGAGACGAGTGTGTGTTCAGGCGTAGTGTTGGAGCGCTGCTGTCTGAGAACGAGTGTGTGTTCAGGCGTAGTGTGGAGCGCTGCTGGTCTGAGAACGAGTGTGTGTTCATGGTAGTGTTGAGCTGCTGTCGAGAACGAGTGTGTGTTCAGGGCGTAGTGTTGGAGCGCTGCTGGTCTGAACGAGTGTGTGTTCAGGCGTAGTGTTGGAGCGCTGCTGTCTGAGAACGAGTGTGTGTTCGGCGTAGTGTTGGGCGCTGCTGTCTAGACAGGGTCAGCGAGTGTGTTTGCTAGTGTTGAGGGTGGTTGGAGGTGTGGTTAGGACGAGTGGGTGTGCGTTTAGACGAGGTGTGTTGCGAGTGGAGGTGTGTTTGAGCGAGTGTTGTGGCGATTAGCTGCTGGTCTGAGAACGAGTGTGTGTTCAGGCGTAGTGTTGGAGCGCTGCTGGTCTGAGAACGAGTGTGTGTTCGGGCGTAGTGTTGGAGCGCTGCTGGTCTGAGGACGAGTGTGTGTTCAGGCGTAGTGTTGGAGCGCTGCTGGTCTGAGAACGAGTGTGTGTTCAGGCGTAGTGTTGGAGCGCTGCTGGTCTGAGAGCGAGTGTGTGTTCAGGCGTAGTGTTGGAGCGCTGCTGTTCTGAGAACGAGTGTGTGTTCAGGCGTAGTGTTGGAGCGCTGCTGGTCTGAGGACGAGTGTGTGTTCAGGCGTAGTGTTGGAGCGCTGCTGTTCTGAGAACGAGTGTGTGTTCAGGCGTAGTGTTGGAGCGCTGCTGTTCTGAGGAAAGAATGTGAGACTAATAGAAATAGAGGACTAGTAATGTGCGTCTATAGGCGGGTCCACAACCCGTGTACACTCTGCTTATTACACACACACACACAGTGTTGTGCAAGTTACTTCCAAACTGGAATACATTATATATTACATGTTACTGTTATTTAAAAGTAATTCATTACCTTACAATATTACTGTCTCAGATTTGTAATGCGTTACATTACTCCTGTATTACTTTTGAGTTATTTTCACCAAATTAACTATACAGAAGTAGAACTTAACATTTTAAAATGACTAGGACTTTAAGGATATGCGATATGAAACCGAAATCGCGACACTCAGATCCACGAACCTGCAGAATCGCGACACACCCCTTCCAACTCCCGTTATCCATACCGTCCAGATCCAATGCTACCACATCTTTAAATTACTATTAGTATTATTTGAAGTTAACTTAACATTATAAAATACGTAGACCTACACCACAAAACAAGTTGAGGATAAATTATTTAAAATTTGGGAATTCCAGCGTTATGGACATGACATTTGCTGTCAAAACTTGAAAAATAAATTCTCAGAAAATGCATTAATACCAAAATATTGAATCGTCTGTTTATCCATAGGCTCCTCCCTGAAAGGAGTCCAGAAATTAGAAAAATATCAGTCTGCACATGCATTTTATATTTAATATTAGGGAAATAGACAGGCATGCGTGACAAAAAAAATCTAACTTTTAGGAGGCAACGATTTTTGTTGTTGTAATTTTGTGAATTACACTGCGCAAATCGGATGAAGAAGGGTTGGCTCTCCACAGAACATAAAATATTCATTTTATTTTATTTTTCGTGTTCGCATTTATGAGGAAAAAACAATGTTACAGACGTGACAGTTCTCCGTTACGGACGCGAGCGCTCTGAAGCGGCACTAAAAGACTGCTTTAAAACTTTCACAGAGACCTTACACAGAAGACACAAAGCCTTTCTTTAATGTGAATTTCGTTTTGTATTAATTGTATCTTAATTTTAATCAATTTTTCATCAACCAATTGCCTGGATTTTATAAATAAGAAGTAGCCTAGGCAAAATATAGCAGACAATTGTAAAAAAATCAGACACGGGGGACAATTCACTCATATGAACCGAAACTCAGCGTATAAGGTATACTATTCACGGACCTGAAAAATATATCTATATTGAAATGTCTACGTGTAAAACAGAACAATTCAAAACGAAAGAAAACAGACAGACTGCTCTCTGCTTATGAAATAAAATGTGCATTTCTCTCTGGTGCATTCACTAGCCTACTGCGAAGCAGTGGCGGCGCCAGGGGGGAGCTAGGTGGTGCTGTAGCTCCCCCTATAATAGCCATAGCACCCGCCCACCACCCCCAAGAAATGTCTGTGATTTTTTTATATTATATTTTAATGTCATGTTTGAATAGTCTTTTTCATGTTGTTAAAAAGGGTATTAAAGAATAATTAAAAAATATATATTTAGTCTAAAAAAACACAAGGCCAAAAAAGGCGATCTTCTTTGGCCAATGGATGCGGCGCCCGGTGAACGTTTGCAGACATCCCCAAGTCTCACGTATATAGATAGCGGCTCCCTGATGGCCGCAAATTAGTTCAAATCTCCCGGAATCTAAGCTCCAAACGTGTAGCGCGCGCAAGACAGAGAGAGCGAGAGACCTAAATGTGCGTGTGCGTGTATAAAGAATAATTAAAAATATATATATTTAGTCTAAAAAAACGAGGCCCAAACCGGCGATCTTCTTTGGCCAATGGACGCGGCGCCTGCATGGTGAACGTTTGCAGATCCCAAGTCTCACGTATATAGATAGCGGCTCCCTGATGGCCGCAAATTAGTTCAAATTCCCGGAATCTAAGCTCCAAACGTGTAGCGCGCGCAAGACAGAGAGAGCGAGAGACCTTGCGCGTGCGTGTAAATGCCCCCCCCCCCCCCCCCCCCCCCCCCTTGTGCGCACTTCAGACGTGATACTCGACGATGGAAAAAGCAAAGAAAACACGGTCGGAAGAGACTAGGAAAAGGAAAAGAGAATGAGCTCAACCCGTAAATAAATGCATCGATCAGCAAGTCTTGTTTGAGTTCTTTAATGGTCTAGTGGTAGATCTTTTGCCAAGCGTGTCAGAGGTTACAGGTTCTAAGTTTTTTTCCTCTCATCAAAACTGAATATGTTCATCAGTGGTTACAGTCTATATCAAGCAGGGACGCGATTGTGTGCATTTTATTTTGTGATTTCACCGGAATGAATAGAGAGTCTCCGCAACGGCGATAGATTGAAGAGCGCGTCCGAGTGAAGACTGCGCGCGCGCTGCCACAGGAGAACTGATAGCAGCGACACGAGCGCTCAGCTCGAGTTCAAAAACACATTTTAGCGCTAGATCTCTTATTTAAAGGCACACTATGCAAGATTTGTACCTTAATATAACAGCTTCACAGGAGTATCAGGCCGTGAGTGCAGAGCAGAGTATGTGAGCGGAGCGGAGTGGGAGCGGAGCGAGGAGTGGAGCGGTGTGATTTTGAATGGAGCGCGGAGCGGATTTTTTAAAAGTCGGAGCGTCGTGGTTTTCACTCGCTCCGAGAGCGCTCCACTGCCGCTCCATCACGAGTACAATTCATGCCAACGGCTCATTATAGAACTGCATTTTTAGAAAGGATCCACACGTTAAACACATTACTCTAGCATGATACAGATGGATCACTCAAATCAGAAAAAAATGTGAAGGATATGACGCCGATGGA